>JAODTR010022032.1:11137-48837 GCA_025399935.1 Amblyopsis rosae
CTCTACCTAACCTGTACCCTGTTGTCTCTCTACCTAACCTGTACCCTGTTACCTCTCTACCTAACCTGTACCCTGTTACCTCTCTACCTAACCTGTACCCTGTCTGCCCTGTGTAGTTCCTGGTGGAGTCGCTGCACTCGCGCCACGCGTCGGCCCTGCGCAGCACTCCGGACCAGAGCAGTGAGTCGGCCAACCAGAGGGAGCTGGCCCTGGACATCCTGGCTCAGATCGCACACGCCTTCGACTTCCCAGACCTCTACCGCTTCCTCACGGTGCGCAGGCCACTCCCTTCCTGGTGTAACGCAGTTGGTGAATGACTCTCCCATGGCTTCCATAGCCACGTGTGTCTGAATGGATGTACTGTGTGCGCAGCATACCCTGCAGGTGCTGCTGCCGTACCTGGCAGCCAAGGCCAGCTCCACTGGCTCCGCCCTCATCCGCACGCTGGCCAATGAGCTGAAGGCAAACAGGAGAGAGATCCTCATCAACAACTTCAAGTACATCTTCAGTCACCTGGTGTGTTCCTGCACCAAGGAGGAGCTAGAGAGGGCCTTCCATTACCTGCAGGTATACTGCATTATCTGTTAACATAGCTACCTTAGCTAACCATATGTATTACCTACATGCACTCAGTCAGTAGTACACTATGTTAACATGTGAGCATGAAGCATACTGTACACGAGCTCATGCTAAATCACTGACATGCTTTGTTTTTATTAAATGAAAGCCCGTAGTTGGTTTGTGTTTTAGTTAGTTAACTAAAATCCAGTTATATGCATTTGCTGTATCTAAATGTTGTAGCAGTAATTAATCAACCAATTTAATAGAGCAGTATTATATCAACTTGTAGTCATGCAGTGACAAAGGAAAAGGGCAGTATGGATTTCTGACTTGTGTTCACATTCTGTAATCATTCATCCTGATTGTAAATGCAATATCTGTAAAGTAGATCTATCAGGACTGACAAGACGTGGGTTTCTTTTAAAATGACACAAATGACAAATGGACCCACAGCAAATGCCAATCTTCCATTTAGTTATAGGACAGCTTTGTAATAGCATTATATGTCATAGATCGATGTGTGCTGTTTTTGTGTGCCCCAGAGTGAGACAGAGATTGAACTGGGCTCCCTGCTGAGGCAAGACTTTCAAGGCCTTCACAACGAGCTGCTGTTACGCCTCGGAGAGCACTACCAACAGGTCTGGAGTGAATGCGCACGTTTAGATATACGTTGTAAGACATGAATGTCTTTTGTTAAGTGAATGTACTGTATTTTGCTGTTCCCGTCCTCATCATAGGTGTTTAATGGTCTGTCAATTCTGGCCTCCTTTGCATCCAATGATGACCCCTACCAGGGCCCCCGAGACATTAGCACCACAGAGCACATGGTGAGTAGCACTGTGTGTGTGTGTGGTCCATATCATATCCGTTGCTTTGTAACAAAGAGCTACAGTACAAATGTAAATACCTTGTCCAAAAACAGGAAGTTCCAAAATGCATTATGGTGCAGGCAATAACGCTAGAGGTCGACCATTGTTCCATTGTTTCCATGTCCATTAAAGTGTAACTGCATTCTAAAATGTAGTAAGTAAGTAATAAGGATTTATCTGTTATGAGACGCATCAACGCTGGTGTGTTAATATTGACAAAAAACGTATCTACACGTCATATCCGTTAAAAACCACCCCGGGACCTGGCTTGTTTTCAGTGATACACTCAGTCCGCTCATACGTCATCAAATTCAAATTCTAATGTTAATGGGGGTCTCCCTCGCAGCCCCTCCCCTCCTCAGCTTCTTGACACATTTTTCAATAGTTGTAGTGGCTGGAGTCAGATGCTTTAATATTAAAATGATGAACGGGCAGCCTGTAGAGTGTTGTGAACCGTGTTCTCCTGTGTGTGTGTGTGTGTGTGTGTGTGTGCCTTAGGCAGACTACCTTCAGCCCAAGCTCCTGGGCATCCTGGCCTTCTTCAACATGCAGCTGCTGAGCTCCAGTGCTGGGGAGAAGGACCGCAAGAAGCTAGTGGGTGCTATAGGGCAATGCTTACAAGTGGTTACAGCATGCTGTTATGTGGGTTGTCTAGTCTGACCGGAAGGTGTGTGTGTGTGTGTGTGTGCGCGCAGGCCCTGACCAGTGTGATGGCTCTCATGAAGCTGATGGGCCCCAGACACATCAGCTCTGTCAGGGTGAAGATGATGACGACGCTTCGCACCGGCCTCCGCTACAGAGAGGACTTCCCCCTGCTCTGCTGCCAGTCAGTACACACACACACACATAGTTTACCATGCAGACTTATTCATATACAATACATTCAATGTGAAACATCGGGACCATTTGCAAACATTTTTCAAGTCCACTACACACACACATGCACACTGGTGCACACACACACACACAGACACAGGCACGCACACACAAGCATACTGTATATCTCCATGTTGCTTAGTTTAATGCAGACATATTTATACAGAAGTTCACCACACACACACACTACTAGCATACTGTATACCAGGTGGCTTAGTTTAAAATGCAAATGTACACACACACACAATGTACATCTCCACTAAACTCTACTCTACTCTACTGTATGTGATTTAGATGCAAGTAATATAATAATATGTGAGATGATTATATAAATATACAGTAATAATGAATGAATTCATGTTGTCAAAACTACCATGTAATTGTTTGCAGTTTATTGATTACTTCTACTTCCTGCTTCCTGTTTGGACAGGACGTTGGACTGCTTCGTGAGGACTGTGGAGCCCGCCCACCTGGGTCCCTTACTGAGTCATGTGATCGTAGCGCTGCTCCCTCTCATTCCACTGCAGCCCAGAGAGACAGCTGCTATCATCCGCTTCCTCATACTGGACAACAGGTAACGCGCGCGCACACACACACGATCACGCGCACACACACAAACTATCCAGCAACTCAACATCCTCTATTGAAAGCATATGAAATACTGTGAACGTGGGAATGTTATATTCTAAAGTAATGCAGGCATGACTTTGTTAATGGCTGATGTAGAGGTATATCAAATAGTTGTTGTCCCGTCAGGGAAGAGGTCCAAGACTACCTGCATGAGATTTACTTCCTACCAGACCACCCTGAGCTGAAAGACATCCACACAGTGCTGCAGAACATCAAGAAGGTTTGTAGTTAGCGCAGAGCCGCTCCCTGTCAAGAGGAAGATGAGGTGGTGATGGTGATGTTTAAGCTAGTTGGTCGGTGCTGACGATGACGCTAAGCCACAAAATAAATACTTTTGAATGCTAATTATGTATGATATACAGTATATATTGCTATTATTATTTATAATGAGCATTACTGGAGCCAGGACGGGGGGCATAGTGTCTGTCTGTGTGTGGATGATGTGTCCGTCTGTCTGTCTCCAGCTGACCTCCAGCCGCAGTGACCTGGCCGCGGCCCTGCAGCTCTCCATGAGGGCGGTGCAGCACGAGAATGTGGACGTCAGGATCCACGCACTCACCAGCCTCCGAGACATGATGCACAGCAACCAGGCACGGACGCACGCACGCACGCATGCGCGCACACACACACACACACACACACACGGACAGAGGAAACTAGAACTTGGGTGTAAAGAAACGACTATATAAAACCATAGAATCAGTATAGAGTAGGCATAACTGACTTCTATGGACTATTAAATATATCACACTTAACTGCTGCATTGAAGGCCTAATGGATATTTTGTAAGTAACAGCTAATATAAAACTGGACCCAATGGTTCTTAAAGTCATTTTTCTATACTATTAGATATTAGTGAATAATCACTGACTGTATTTGCTTTTTATTTTTATTGAATGTCCTTATATAAAATGTGAATGTACCAGTTTCAGTGGCATTTATTCTGCCGTGCTATTAAAACAAGCGTTCCATGTAAAGCCCTTTATTTACCTTGCCAAGCGCTACAGACCGGAGGTAGGTGTAATGACGGTGATTCATGATTCCCCACGTGTGCGTGCGTGCGCGGCCTGCAGGAGTGGCTGCTGCGGCAGGTGTGTGCCAGTGAGGCGGTGGAGCCGCTCATCTCCAGCCTAGTGGCGGTGCTGCTCAAGGGATGCCAGGACTCGGCCCCCGAGGCCCGCCTCCTGTGCGGAGAGTGTCTCGGGGAGCTGGGCGCCGTGGACCCCGGACGCCTGGACCTCTCCCACACGCACTCCCACGGAGACCGCAACACCTTCGTGGTAAGCGTGGCCACGCGGGTAACCGTGGCAACACTGTACTGTATATGGTTCTATTATAGCGTGTTTGAGTTGTGATCTACTGTATATAAGATTGTCTTTCATGCAACAGAGCGGGGTGGACGATCCCAACTTTGCCTACGAGCTGCTGACAGAACTGACCAGAACCTTCCTGGCTTACGCCGATGACGTCAGAGCACAGGATTCTGCTGCTTACGCCATGCAGGTACGCTATTATTAGTATTCTCAACTTTATGTAATCACCAGGAAGGTCTTGTTGACATTAATGCAGGTACAATATGCCACACACACACTGCATCTTTGACTGTCCTCAATATCAAGTCGTGTGTGTGTGTGTGTGTGTGTGTGGGTTCCAGGAGCTGCTGTCCATCTTTGAGTGTCGTGAAGGTCGCACAGACTCCCTGGGCCGCAAACTGTGGAGGAGATTCCCAGAACAGATCCAGGAGATTCTCGAGCCTCACCTCAACAGCAGGTAACCATGACAGCCACACACACACACACCTACACATGTTTGTACTCATGTAGTTCATACATTCCTACACACAGTATAGGCTGCTGTAGGCCTACAGTGCTTAATTGGGAAGGTGCAGTTAATAATGCTTCAAATAAAGACTATAGGCTAGATAAAACTGATGAAATACATTGTTTGTATAACGTCAGTTTGCAAAGCGGCGTTTGAGTAAAGTACCGAAACAAGGTACCGGTATCGATTCAAATGTGAACAGTACCCAACACTAGTACTCACACAGCACCCTTCAGCAGTTAAATCCCCTCCCCCAACCCCCCCTGCAGGTATAAGAGCAGCCAGAAGCTGGTGAACTGGTCCAAAATGAAGAAGCCCGTGTACCTCAGCAACAGAGGCAGCAAGTTCTCCGATTGGTCGGCCACCTGGGCCGGCTACCTCATCAGCAAGGTGCGTCAACGTCGCTCCGTCACACCGGCACAGCCAGGGGTCGCTCACGGTCGGCCATGTTGTAACGTTCTGACCCCGTCCCAGGTGAGGCACGGGCTGGCCAGCAAGGTGTTCACCTGCTGTGGCTTCATCATCAAGCACGACTACAAGGTCACCATCTACCTGCTGCCCCACATCCTGCTGTACATGCTGCTGGGCTGCACCCCCGCCGAGCAGCAGGAGGTGGGAGCACGCACACACACACTGCACCACACCAGGGGTTCCCAGAATGTTCACAGAATATCAGTGCTGCCATAGATCACTATTACATCACTATTACATTAGATTTCTGTAAATCATCTAGCACCCCCCCCTCTATACTGTAAAGCTCATTGAGTGGCGGGGAGGTTGGAGAGCGCTATATATAGGCCATTGTGTGGATTAAGTGTGTCACCACTGCCTTCAGGCTCATTGGCAGCTCGGTATGTGCATGAAATAAACCACTAGTCTTATTTTCGCCCCGCCATAGATGACTTGCACACAGTGAGTACTTGTCTCTTGTCACTGTAGATCGCCAAATCTTATTGAAAATGAATGGCAGCCGGTTGCTTTGTCTCCCTCGTTGGTGTGAATGCAGAGTTAGAGTGGGACACTTTGTTGAATGGTTCGTTTGTGCACATGCAAATTAACGTCATGTCCACATTTAACAGAAAATGAACAGACCTTTTAAGGCAAATCAGTGTTCCATTGGTTTTCCGATTTTGAACCTGAATCATCATTAAATCTCTCTCTATCTCTGTCCCTCTGCTTCCTTCCTGTCTCCCAGGTAACGGAGGAGATGCTGGCTGTGCTAACAGAAGGCGATGGGGGAGGAGGGTGGCGTGTTCAGGATACACCCTCCAGCCTATCACAGCTCAGCACCCAGACAGTCTTTAGCATGCTGTCTCACCTCACACAGTGGAGCCGCTACATATTGTCCTCGAAGCCCAAGCATCGGGGTGAGAGAGAGAGAGAGAGAGAGAGAGAGAGAGAGAGAGAGAGAGAGAGAGAGAGAGAGAGAGAGAGAGAGAGAGAGAGACTCACACACATAAAGTATTCATGCCAATTGTTTATTATGTCATACAATTTTTGTCCAATTAAAATACTGCAGAAGAATATTGACTCGTGTACTCAATACATGTGACCTCCTCAGCTGCATGTATTTCATGTATGTATACTGTGTAGAGCATGCTGGAGCTTACAGCAGCCCTGTGTGTGTTCCCAGAGAGTGGGGAGTACCAGCGTGTGGTGGCCTTCCTGAAGGGGATTCCCCAGGACGTGCTGGCCAAAGCCTCCCTGCGCTCCAAAGCGTACACGCGCGCCCTCATGCACTTTGAGGCACACATCCTGGAGAACAAGGAGAGCGTCCAGGACCACCTCACCTTCTTGCAGGTCTCACAACAGCCCCAAAATATACACGCAACAACGCCCTGGTTTTAATTGTAGATGGGTTTGGTTTGCCAGTAGAAAAGCCGTTAGTGTGGTCCTTTGCTCTTCTAATACATTCCAATAGAACTTATGCTATATTGCATCTTCTGCGTTAAAGGTAAAGTCATCAATTTCCACGCATGTCGCTAGTTTACCGTTCTCTGTGCATGTTGAAAAAAAAGAATCGGATACTTCTACACAGCCCTGGCTCCGTAAAATGGGAACATAAACTAAGTTTACCGCTCGTATCAACAAAGCCGTAGCACTACACTTTGCTTCACAATGCATTTGGATGTGTGAGGCGCCGCTGTTTTGATTTGAGCTAGAAGTTAGCAAGAATGGAGGCCAAGTCAAGCTGAAGCTGGTGAGATCAGCTAGATAGAGGATTGTAACTCTGCCTTCCGACTGCTGCTGCAGACGCTGTACGCTGCCATGCACGAGCCGGACGGAGTGAGGGGCGTCAACGCCCTCAGGAGGGAGGAGCCGTCGCTACGGGAACAGATACTGGAACACGAAAGCATCGGCCTGCTGCGAGACGCCACCGCCTGCTACGACCGAGCCATACAGCTGGAGTCAGACCAGGTGCACTCACGCTCGCAAGCACGCACACACATACACGCACGTGCGTGTACACACTCACACACACACATGCACACGCACACACATGCACACACATATACGCACGTGCGCACACACACATGTAATGTACATTCACACGGTATGGCTTGGAGAAAAGTGGCTGCTAAATAAATATAGGACTACAATAATTAGTGTGTGCGTGTATGCGTGTGTGTGTGTGTGCATAGATTGGTCACTACCATGGTGTGATGAGGTCCATGTTGGGCCTGGGACAGCTGTCCACGGTCATCACACAGGTCAATGGAGTGCTAGCCAACAAGTAAGACATATGTGTGCTGTTGATTTGAGGTACCCAGTGCTAAACAAGCCTGCATTTGTTTGATCAAATATAGTACTGTGCTGTATGTTGCAAATACTGTAGATGTTCAGTCAGTTATTGAGTAGAGCATCCACTTTTTATGTTTTACATTATGTGTAAATAGGATTTCATGTAATACTGAATCTGTCAAGCAAATGTATTTGTATTGTACTGTGACTGCGATCATATCTGCTCCACATATTGAACTGTGTTTGTGCTTCTGCAGGCCTCAGTGGACGTCAGAGTTGAACGCCTACAGAGTGGAAGCTGCCTGGAAGCTCAGTAAATGGGACCTGCTGGAAGATTATTTGAGTTCAGGTTAGGGGTGCACACTATATCGACTCAGTATTGTTATCGCAATATCACGTTGTGCAATATCACGTCGAAAGTTTTTATTTAGTGGAGAGATGCGTCCAGTGGCCGTTTGGCTTAGTTGTGTTTGATTCAGACAGAACAGTAAGATGTTTGGCTGAGGCAGCTAATGACATAATAGAGATCCAAGAGGAAACTCTATTGGCCAAAAAGGATGCCTCCTCGGTATCTTGGAATTACGAGTCCAAATTTGTTGTTTTGATATGTTATGAATATATTTTGATGCAATGTTCGATAAATATCGATATTGCAATTTTCTTGATCAATATCACATTTGATCAATATGGTGCAACCCCAGTTCAGGTTTAAACATTTGTCTGTGTATTGTATGGTATTTTTTCATAGAATTTCAGATCTGGGAATTAAGTTTATGAAATATTGAAGAGTGTGAGTGTGACACAATCGGCTGTCCTGTTATTCTAATTTTCGTTCCACTAGATGGCTGTTCTACTGAGTAATGAGGATTTGCTCTGAACTTGTAGCGTTTTCCTATTTTGTGCCCTTACGTGCAATACATTTCAGTACACACTACAGCTTAATGCTTTAGTCTCCCTGGGAGAGCTTTGATAAACATGTTTTGTAACCTAACAGTGTAATTGCTATTCCTAAACTGAATGGTGTAATAAGCACATGTCCCTTGTCTGTTGTAATGTTTTTAACTTTTGTAACAATGTGCAATATTGTCATGGTCTCCCTTGAAGTAGAGATTTTAATCTCAAGGCACTTCCTGGTTAAATGAACGTTAAATAAAAAATAAAATGAATCAGAAAATGACACAAAATGTACAGTTTGCGTATGAATGGTCAAAGAAGTCCTGTAATGAAATGCATTTCACCGCCCATGCACGGTGATAACCATGTTTTTCAGACCTGTTTCTGTCGGTTGTATTTCTGAATGAGTGTGTCCTATGCACAGACCACCAGTCCAGTACGTGGGGGGTGCGTTTGGGCCAGATGCTACTGGCTGCCAAGACGCAGGACGCGGCTCACTTCTACGAGAAGCTGAAGCTGGTGAGGAAGGAGCAGGTGGTGCCCTTGTCTGCCGCCAGCTACGAGTGCGGCACCTACCAGAGAGGATACGAGTACATCGTCAGGTGTGCCCCCGTCGAGCTAGCGCTGTGTGCTGCCACTGTAAATAACGCCTGCTGCAGCACTCATCTGTCTGTGTGTGTGTATGTAGGCTTCACATGCTCAGTGAGCTGGAGCACGCCTTCACCGGGCTACAGAGACAGAGAGAAGGCTCTGCCCCCAGCCCCAGTCAGCTGCCCCTCCATTGGTCAGATCGACTGGAGATGACCCAGAATTCTTTCAGGGCCAAGGAGCCCATCCTTGGCCTGCACCGTGCCGTACTCAGCCTGGGATCAGGGTAATGGAGGGAGTACATCTAGCTTATAGGAGCTGCTACATATGCTAAAGATCAATCAGTCAGCTGTATAACCAGTGTTACACAGGCCTAGAGGGCCTGTGTAACACCTGTGTGGGCCAATAGGGCCTGTGTACACATTGTGTGGGCCAACAGGGCCTGTGAGACCATGTGAGACCACCACAATCAGCCCAGAGAGCTTGGAAATCATTGTGTTTCAGGGCGTGGTTTAGGTGTGACGAAGGCGACTTGAAAACAACAATGGCGGGTCCTACAGAGGTTAACGTAGACTATGCAATATAGCATCAGCCGACCGTACGTCTGGCATGTCAGGTTAGTGCGTGGCAGCCAGATCCCAGGTGTAAACGCTGGGGTGTGTCTACTGTGCTGCAGGCAAAGGTGTCAGGAGCTGGTAGGAGAGTGCTGGCTGCAAAGTGCCCGTGTGGCCAGAAAGGCTGGACACCACCAGACTGCCTTCAATGCCCTGCTGAATGGAGAGAACACACACCTGGCTGAGCTGCACACAGAGAAGGCCAAGTGGCTCTGGTCCAAGGTACACATCTACTGGACGTCTCCCTCATTCACTTAACAGGGAGAGTGTGTGTGTGTGGGAGGGGTGATGTTCAAATGTCACCACTTGTCTTCAGGGCGACGTACACCAGGCCTTGATAGTGCTTCAGAAGGGCGTGGCCCAGTGTTTCCCTGACGATCAGCCGCCAATCACAGACCCTCGCATCCTGCAGACCAAAGGCAAGGCCATGTTACTGGTGGGCCGCTTCATGGAGGAGACGGCCAACTTTGAATCTAATGCCATCATGAAGGCTTATAAGGTACCTGTGTGTGCAGTTGAGTGAATTGTTTAGAGATGGATGTGCACTGGCCTTTACTGAACTAGCTGTCTTAAGTTTGCTAAGTCTGCTTTTGTTTTATTTTTAGTTGAGTTTTTTATGTTTTAGTTTGGTGCCTCATATTTTATATAATATTTCAATATATATAGTTTTGTTAGTTATTCATTCATCGTTGTTATTTCCCCTAAAATGCTGCCTACTATACTGTATTTAAATAACTTGTTTATGTGTATTGTGTCTTTTAGGATGTGACCAACCTTTTACCAGAGTGGGAGGATGGAAACTTCTACCTGGCCAAATACTACGACAAAGTCATGCCCATGGTGACTGACAACAAACTGGAAAAACAGGGAAACCTCATCCGATACATTGTCACTTTCTTTGGAAAGTAAGATCAACGTTTAGAACGATGCAGTAGTTACAACAGCGTCCCCTGTATTGTAAAAGTGGTGTTATTTTGTCTGTCAGGACCTAAAATGGATGGACTAAATGTGACATCTGTTTAACATGTAATATAGAGGGAATTCCTCTGAAAGAAATCATTGTAAAGCATGTCATTCAAATTTGGCCCCTGGTGTGACGTCATTGTGGACTGTAACCAATCATCTCCGAGTATTCCCAGTGTGCAGATAGATACCGTAATAAAAAGAATTATCATTCCAATTTCCAACTGATATGTTGGACTGATATGTTCATGCTGACATTTGGGTTTTAGATTATGCGTATGAAAACTTTAATAGGTATTTTATCCATACTATGTTATCCATTTATACGTATAATGACCCTCAATGTATTCTCTAGAGCTATTCAGACAAAAGAAGCCACTAAGACAACCTAATGAGACATAGTATTCGTCTCCTCCAGAGCGCTGCAGTTTGGGAACCAGTACATCTACCAGTCCATGCCTCGCATGCTGTCACTGTGGCTGGACTTTGGAGCCAAGGTGTATGAATGTGAGAAAGGTCAGTGGTTGGAACAAAATGCCATGCTGACATGACGGCAGAGCAGCTCACCTGCTTGACGGGGACGATGATTATTGTTGGACAGCAATGTATTAACATTATTTATATCCTCCCTATTTTATATATTATACTAATAAATATATATTATAATCCCAAGATATGTCTTTTCAAAGGAAAGAAAGAGATTTATATCCTTCCTTTATGTATGTGCTAGTTGGGAAGGTGCTTTTGTAGTACAGTGGGTCAGGGTGTGTGTGAGCACTTTCATTTGTCTCCAGCCGGCCGTCCAGACAAGCAGATGCGCGTGGAGATGAACAAGATCAACGCGGCGGTGAGCGAGCACTGTGCCTGCCTGGCTCCCTACCAGTTCCTGACCGCCTTCTCCCAGCTCATCTCCCGGGTGTGCCACTCCAGCGACGACGTCTTCAACGTGCTCATGACCATTGTGGCTAAAGTCCTGCTGGCCTACCCACAGCAGGCTATGTGGCTGATGACCGCCGTCTGCAAGGTATGCCCGGGAGGGACTGTGCCAGTGTTGGGTCTTTACAGCAGCACCACAGCTGCTGACTGACTCATTCTTCAGAGTGTGTGTTGTCCTTGCAGCGTAGTGACGTGTATTACTGTTTAAGTGACTTTCTCAGTGTAATGTACAATGAATACAACAATACAGTTTGTACATATGAATGCCGCAAGAGGTCTTTATGGTCGTGTAGTTATTAACCTACTGTGTCATATTTAAATGCAGCTGTTGGTCTGTTCATTTTAGATGAAAATACACTTGAGCCCTCTGGTAAATGCATTTATAACTATTGCTATGGCCTGTCGTCTGTGTGTGTGTGTGTGTGTGTGTGTGTGTGTGTGTGTGCAGTCATCCTACCCCATGCGCAAGAACCGCTGTAATGAGATCTTGAAGAAGGCCACAAGTCTCAAACAGTCCCTGGAGAAATTCATCGGAGACGCTAACCGGCTGACTGATAAACTGCTGGAGCTGTGCAACAAGCCGGTACCGCGCACACAAACGCACACACACACACACACACACACAGAAGAGGGAGGCTTGTGAGATGTCCACATGTTACATTTGCGTGTCGCCAGGTGGATGGCAACAGCACCACTCTGAGCATGAGCGTGCACTTCAAGATGCTGAAGCGTCTGGTGGAGGAGCCCACCTTCAGCCAGATTCTGATCCCGCTGCAGTCCGTCCTCATCCCCACACTGCCCTCTACTGGCGGGGCCAGCACACAGCACGACGCCTTCCCGGGACACTGGGCCTACCTGGCTGGCTTCGAAGACTCCGTAAGAGCGAGAGACATAAAATCTGGTCTGCTTGTATATCCTAGGTCACGTACAGAGAGCTTTAGTCACTGATGGTCCCAGGTGAATTATTTTGGGGCCTGTCTATTAATAACTGTCTATTATTTGGATATTGTGTGTGTGTCTAGGTGGAGATCCTGGCCTCCTTACAGAAGCCTAAGAAGATCAGCCTTAAAGGTTCTGATGGGCGGAGCTACACCATGATGTGCAAGCCTAAAGATGACTTGAGGAAGGACTGTCGCCTCATGGAGTTTAACTGTCTCATTAACAAGGTGTGTGTGCGTGCGTGTGTGAGTGCACGCCTGCATGTGTGTGTGTGTGTTCTGAGTGAACTGTTATATCTGTGTTACTGCCAAATCTAGATGTTGGGACTTTAACAGCATACTGTATGTCCTCTGAATGTGTGAATGCACTACATTACTGTGTGTGTGTGCACGTGCACGTGTGTGTATAGTGCCTGCGTAAAGATGCAGAGTCAAGGCGCAGGGAGCTTCACATCCGTACCTACGCTGTGATACCTCTCAATGAGGAGTGTGGCATCATTGAATGGGTCAACAACACCGCGGGACTAAGACACATCCTCACCAAACTCTACAAGGAGAGAGGTGCACACACTACACACATCTGGGTCACCTAGAAATGTGCATGCAGACTGATTTAGATATTTGAATAACTGGCAGGTGTCATTAACAGTTATTTGGTCATTAGCTCAAAGCCAGGGGAAGAGAGGACTAATGAAATATATTTTAAAAAATTATTTCTGAAAACCTGTATGTCGGTGTGTATGGCAGGTATTTATTTGTCCGGAAAGGAGCTGAGGAAGTTGATTCTTCCTAAGACGGCAGCGTTTGAGGAGAAGTTTCGGATCCATAAGGATGTGCTGTGTGCTCGACACCCCCCCGTCTTCCACGAGTGGTTCCTCCGGACCTTCCCTGACCCCACATCATGGTATGAACCAAGCGATAGCACCGCCCATGAGCATTGGTTATTCAAACTTGTATTGGTGTGTGTGTGTGTATATTTGAATGCTTTCTAGTTTGTGTTCTGAATACTGAATTTGGGCAGGGCTCAAGTTTAGGTTTAGATTAGAAACTATATTGTTACATGTTATGATTCAATTCAGGAAAGAATTACGGTAGGTCAACATATAAGTTAGTTCATATCATTGTGTGTGTGTGTGTGTGTGTGTGTGTGCACGCAGGTACAGCAGTCGCTCTGCCTACTGCCGTTCCACTGCTGTGATGTCCATGGTAGGCTACATCCTGGGTCTGGGCGATCGACACGGAGAGAACATCCTCTTTGACTCGCTCACAGGGGAATGTGTTCACGTTGACTTCAACTGCCTCTTCAACAAGGTTCGGCTTTATTACGGGCATTGCAAGCGACCGAATGGGACCAAATGTACATACGCACATGCGTTATCGTGTCGACGTCCATCTTATTTTGCTCCGTTTTTCTCTTGCATTTCCACCCGTCTCCACTAGGGGGAGACATTTGACGTACCCGAGGTGGTGCCGTTCCGCCTGACCCAGAACATGGTGCATGCCATGGGCCCCATGGGCACGGAGGGCCTGTTCAGACAGGCCTGCGAGGTCACACTGAGACTGATGAGAGACCAGAGGGAGCCACTCATGAGGTACACACAACAGACATTCACCAACATCAGATGGATGTTATGTTTGTGTTAAAGGTTTTATTCCCATTATTTAAATAACACTAACACATTAAAGTGGTAAAAATCATTGTAAATGTCTGCCACATGCTGTGTGCTGCATATAATAGCATTTTTAAATTCCCCCCCCCCCCCCCCCCCAGCGTTCTGAAGACCTTCCTTCATGATCCCCTGGTGGAGTGGAGCAAGCCAGCCAAAGGCCTGTGTAAAACCCAGGCCAGTGAGACTGGAGAGATAGTCAATGAAAAGGTATGCTTACATCAACATGCAAATGCACACGTGCTGTGCGGTGTATTAATCACCTGCTATGTACGTCGGCAAGGTACGGATGTCTCTGTGGAACCCGTGGCTTGTAAGGCACGTTCAGACTAACTGAATAGGGGCTGTATTCACTAACGTCAGAATGGCAGTTGAAAACAAATCTTAATGCACTGTATTGAATTCCCAGTGGGACGTTTTGGGAGCACGACTAACATTTACTCTCTAGCATATAGCAAATACCCTGTGTCATTTATTTTATTGCTTTTGTTTTTGAGGAGAACTAACCCGATTGCCTTTTGGAGATCAATAAAAAACTCGTCTGTCTCCTGTCTCAGAAAGACAGTCCCATCTTGTACATCATATTTTAAATGAAAACAAACCTGTTTAACAAATCCATATTTTACTATGATTGTTTTTTTATTGTGTATTTTATATAGTGATAACTGGATACAAACTGAATCAGAGTTCAATCCAGCAGATGTCATTTATATTTATGATATTTTATCTTTTTTAGTCTTAAATGTCAGTGTGATTCTGCCTCTATATTATTTTCTAACCACATACAGCATGATCATCTCCTTTTCTTCCAACCCCTCCTCCTTTCTCTCCCCCATCTGTGCCAAGGCCAAGACCCATGTGTGCGATATCGAGCAGCGCCTGCTGGGGGTGATCAAGAGCAGAAATAAAGTGCTAGGTCTGCCTCTGTCTATAGAGGGACACGTCCACTACCTCATACATGAAGCCACCGATGACAAACTGCTTTGTCAGATGTACCTGGGTTGGGGGCCTTACCTGTAGTGTGCACAGGCACACATATAATAACACTGCCAGTTTTGTTTTGAACCAAACTAACTGTAAAATGGTATCTTGCTAGGACAGCACTGTAAACTGAAGCCATTATAGATCCAGTTAATGGAAAATGTTGAAATGTTGTTTTATTCTGAATTAACAGTATTGCTGCTTTTTCTGTTACTTCCTATCATTCCCTTTAATTATTTTGGACATTTTCATATGTTCTGAAGATCACTGTAGATATTTTGTAAATGCTTTAGAATAAAATTCTTGTTTTTTTCAATGTTGTCTTTCTCCTTCAGACAAATTATCAGATGTCTGTTTTAATCCAGGGCCTGTTTTACAGACATGTATTAAGCCTAGTCGATTTAGAACTTTTATCAACAGATCTTCGAATTTTTCTTTTAGTCTTGGACTAGCAGCATCCATATCTGTGAAACTGTTATATATTCTCTATCTTATTTGCCCCTCTCATTTTATTTTGGTATGTCTGCCCGTTCTCAATATTTTCCAATCTTTCCCTGGTGTCCTTAATTCACCTTCTCTTACGAAAACAGTATAGACAGCAGCTATAGCCTTAAAGCCTTGGCATACTTGCATCCAAAAAAATATGTCCATGGTGCGGCAGCCTGAAGCCCACTAGACTGCAATGGATGCAGATCACAAATGAGTGTTATAGGCGTACAAAAAATATACGCTATATATATGCCAAGTTGCCATGGCCAATGTAAATCACCGCTGATAGCTTGCCTCGATCTGCTCTGAGTTAAGAGGATAAAAGGAAACCCAGCCAACAGTGGCTTTAATGAGAAAAAGATCTTATATGCTCGTTTGTGTCCCACCATGGTGTTGACCAGTCAGAGTCGCTATTTTTCATCATCCTTTTGTCAATACCTGATTAATATTCCAACGTATCTCCAGATACGAGCCCAGCGAGAGAGGCTACTTCAACGGCCAGGGTTCCAGACAGTAACGAAGAGAGAAACAATAATAGCCTACTCGGAGCGAGGTGCATTAACTGCGTCACCGCTATCGGCGCTGTCCTACGTTTTTCATTGACGTCATCATCGTTTCTCATAACGGCGAAATGGAAAGCAGATCTGCCGAAGCAACTTATTCTGACTGACAACATTGAACATGGACAGAAATAAATCAATAGATCCATACGAGGCATACAGCGACGTCGTCTAATAATGCGGACCGATGGCACTGACGTGACGTCACCCTTTTCGGGCAATATCCTACTGTTTTCTATTAGGGTTAACTGGCCATAATAAAGTGGACTGCTTTTCTCTGGCATCCAGCTTAACAGTTGGCCGACGTTGTCTTGCCTCTTGTCTTGGCGACGTGCGACCTGGGACTCATGGATCTGACAAGGTTGGCTGTAGACGCGGGGCAGTTTATCAATCGCGCTGTTCAGGTAGTTTATTACAACAAGACAAAAAATTGTATAGCCTACTAACCAGGAATTAAATGTGCCCATAGGAGCTGAGCTCCAACACTTTAATGGCTACCCATTAAAAATGTGGAATTGACGGTGATTAGGCAATATCATTTAACATTATTTTCTTAGACCTATCGTTATTATAAATGTATTTCGGGCGAGTAGGCCTATGTCTAAAATCTCTGGATACAGACTAAGTATTAAAAAAACGTTTTGCCGTGGTTGAATTATCATGCGCGCATACGCGCGTTAGGTGATTGCGAGGCTGCGTTCAATTCGATATAATGTTTACAGGGTCCTGCATACATTGGAAGGGGTTATGGACATTACATGTTTCTTAATATCAGACAATGAAAATTCAATAATTTTATATTTGTACTATTGCTTAATCACTGACTGGCTATAAAATCAAGGTCACATTTCTACAGGCCTATAATTTGGTAGGAGAACAAGTTAGCAATCTCACAGTATACAGCTATGGCGCATAGCCTACCTGAGCTATTACACTATAGCCTTATTGTATTATTTGCATAACAGCCAACTATTTGTTTGATTTGAAGCTGAAGTTCCTACATTGACAGATTATTAATGCCTTAGTGTAGCCTAATACAAAAATAAATAGGCCTACATCAAAATTCAAGAAAAATAGGGCTCCCCCACAAAGAAAATCCCAATGAAATCACTTCTACTAACTGGTTTTATTCTTTACCTCGCAGGCTGTGCTATAATTTATTCTAACTCTTTCTTCTACAGTATACTGAAGAGGCACTGGGGAAAGCAGAGAAGACAGCATTAGATTGTAGTCTTGAAGAGCTCCTGGCCGGGGCAGAATCCACCAAGACATGGACAGATCAAATAGTCTCCCAGACAGAGGTTGCATTAGAGCCTAGTCCCAGTAAGTTATTAGCATTTTTATTTATTTATTTATTTATTGCCCTCTCAGGCTCCAACAATATCCCATGTCTGTCCACCCGTCTTTGCCTTATATTGATGATGAATGTCCATTACATGATCATCTAATGGACTGAGAGGATGTTTCTTGTAATAAAATGCAATTGAACGCAGTCTAGCACGCATGTCTAGATATAATAATAATGCTGTAAAAAAATGTTTATGGTAAATTTAAATTAAATAAACAATACAAAAAAAAAAAAAAAAAAAGTATAGGCTACATAGCACATGACAAAAACCACAATGTAAGAGAAGAGAAGGAGAATTCCCTGGAGATGGACTTCCTTTATCCCTAGATCACTGTACACTAAAATTGCTGGGCAGACCCCAATGCTTTTTTCATGTTGTTATTGAGGGGGACATAATAAACATGTTCAAAATATGCACCTGTGCATATCAAGCACATATCTCTGAAGGCATCTTCTTTTCTCCAGTTTCTGCCTGTTGTCCCCTGATGTGATCTCTCTGTGATTGGTTACATTATTTGACCTCCATGTAACCCCTGGCCTACAGGAGCTAGGCTAGAGGACCAGCTGTATGAGCGGCTGGACTGGAGGACCCCGCCTCGACCTCGAGCCCACCAGGTTCTCGGGAACCACCTGATTCAGGGAGGGCTGGAGATCGGACCCAACACACCATACGGTGAGTAAAACCTAATGTGTATGTGTATGTGTAAAGGTGCTTTTATTGTCACATACACATACATGTAGCGAAATCTGTTCTCTGCATTTAACCCAACCCCTCATGGGAGCAGTATGTCTGTGTGTGTGTGTGTGTGTGAGAGTGAGAGAGAGTGTGTGTCATTCAGAACAACACCCAGAATGAGAAGGTAAAAAGACAATTCAATATAAAGGAAAATTAAGCTTTTTATGTAGGACCTTACTGGATTTTGACAGTAGATACATTATGTAGATTAGATTTTTGGCAGGGTATTTGTAGTGCATAGCCAATATTTGTGTTTTGCTTCCAGTTACTATGAAATCCCACTATTAAAGCAGAAACTGCTTTAATTTCCACCAAACACAGTACCATGTTGTTTGGACACAATATGCACAAGCCCCATCATTATGAGTGTGTGTGCAGCAGCCAAGGACTTGTTCAATGTTTGGCCCAGGTGACCAAATGTAATAATGAGAAATGTTAACACTACTGAGAATGTATTCTGAATATAGCTTGTGTGTGTGCGCGCACATGTCTTCATGTGTGTAGGGACTGCATTAGTAAGGTTTGGAGAGGCTCAGAAACAGATCACGGAGGCAGAGAGGCAGTTCATCCAAAGTTCCAACATCCACTTCCTGACCCCCTTGCGCAACTTCACAGAAACAGAATACAGAGCTATACAGGTCTGTGTGGCTAATGTCATCAGCTCTCACAAGCTCCGCCTCTCCCTATTAGTTACTTTTTGTTCTTATTACTTTGTTAACTTTACTGTTTACTTTTTTGTGTTTGTTTGTTAGGAAGAGCACAGACTGTTGGTGAATAAGCGTCTGGACTTGGACATCGCCAAGGCCAGAGTGAGGAAAGCTCATCAGGCTGATACAGAGGCCAGAGTGCGTTACCATGACAACGTGTATACTGAATGAATTGTAATTATGTAAATAAGTTGATGTGACTACATTTACTGTGAAGCTATTATACTGAACAGAATGCACATGCATGGTTTATTTTATATCAACATCTCAGATTTAATCTCTGCATGTCTCTCGCCTTCAGAACCTCAATGGCAGCCCGCTGGTTGACGACTACGTAGCTCACATCTCATATATGTTTAGTTTCTTGCGTGTTAAATGGCTCAAGGTCAGTGTCTGTACTGTAGCTCTCAAGCAAACGTGCACACCACACAATCCTGCAGAACATGCTCTTTGTGACGTGTGCAATGTCTTCTGAGAAAGAAAACATTGATATACAGTATATTTCAAAATCCCCCCTTCATTTTTCTTTTATTCGTGCAATCAGATGTGGGCTCAGGAAATCTCTCAGGTAGGTCTATGTTTTCATGTTTACAGCATTTGATGTTAAATCCTTTATCCTCTAAACAAAAACAACTTCCATTTTAATTCAAATTTGAGCTTGTGCGTGTAGAAATAGCATGCAATGCACACGTTATGAATGAGTGTGTGTGCATGTGCGTGTCTGTTTGTCTCTACAGGCAGAGATGGAGCTAAGAATCTGTCAGAGTCTGTTTGACAGACAGGCAGATATTACCAGACAGTTGCTAGATGGGATGAGTACCACTCATGTATGCACACACTGTACAATACACTGTCACACACACACATGCACGCGTGCACGCACACACACAAATGTCAACTTTCTGTTCTTAAAAAGGAAAAATCAATTAACATTATTTATTTGGGCCTTCACTTTGATGTCTTCCGTGTTCCTGTCAGACCAACCATATGCGGAGCCTGACTGAGTTTGTGGAAGCCCAGGCCAGTTTCTACGCCCAGTGCCACCAACACACTAAGGACCTTAGGCCAGGTGTGTGACTCTCTGCCCTTGCTGTCAGAACTGGCTCCTGTGTCACTACAAAACATATAGCTTCAAGAACGGGATGAACTGAACTGATTATATCAGTGCTTTTGGAAATGATTACCATATAGGGTCAAACTAGCCCAGCAGGTTTATACAGTACAAGTCAAATGTAATCAGTATGTTTTATTTGAAACTAACTGTTGACAGCATTATACTAAACCTTATCCAATGATGGTGTCTATCATTTGGTCTTTAGAAACAGTGCTATATGAGGTTGAGTCCCACAGTAAATTGTTCATAGAAAATACCAAATACCAATTTGAGTTTTATAAGGGGATTTCTGCTTTGTCTTCCAGATTTCATGCAGTACTCAACAACTGGCAATCAACTGCCAACAGTGTATTTAATGAGCCATCCACTACCAGCCATGTAGTCAGTTAGGACCCTACGACAGGATTAAGCAACCATCACAACTATTGTGTAGCAAACTTACACTGTACCGGTACTGCAATGCCCCCTCAACATCCCAGGAAACTGTTAGCCAGCCCTTTAGAATCCAAAGGAACAAGTAGCCACCCATTGTCCAATATACTTGTTAGTGGTTCTCAAACAGCTGGATCAGGACCAGGACCTAATGAAGAAGACGTTATATCTAGCAGCCTAGCCAGGCATTTAATAATGCCACATATCTGGTGGACGATTTGACCACCACACCTGAAAACACACCTGTACTTTCTGCTGGCTGAGTTAATGTACACTGAAAGGGGATATTGTGTTGCCTAATGTTTGATGTCATTGTTAGCAATTAGATGCTATTGTCAGATATGTGTATGTTGATGTAGCTGTTCTGACTGTTCTGTAGTAGAGATGGTTAAAACAAGTAGGCAACCTTATTGTCTACATTAGCACCATTCTTACCTTATATAGTTCTATGACTGGTTTGGGATTGGGATCCCGCTGGTCCACTGGACCAAACACAAATCTTGCAGACGCAGGTGGTTTAAACTTTGGAGAATCACCCTGGTTATACTATTCACTGTGAATATAGTCTGACCATGCTCCATTGAGAAGTGTTACTAGTCGATGCCTCCTACTTGGTGTACCCATAGTTAATTTTTAAACTATTGGACAGCCTTTAACCAATCTGCGTTGATACATCTGTTTTGATCGCCTGTTTGCACTGAGACATTGGCCAATATAGGTATAGTCAGTGGGACAAAAAGGTCAACACAATTTAAAGAGAATCTGAATCTGGCTTGGAAGCCCCCCCCCCCCCCCCCCCCACTGCCTTTTTGTTTGCTTGGCTGATTGGCTGAGATCTCTCTTAAAGTTTAACTTTCATATTTCATGTTCATTTATTAATCTAATACACTTTTGTCAAATTCAATAAATATTTTCCTCATGGTTTGCTGTTTGTTAAAATGATCCAGTGCTGACTGTGTAAATAGGTAAATAGTAACACAATCCTAGCCTTCACAATATTTTTACGATGTGTGGGGAGCTGCTTCTGAGGATGCACCCTATGGCATTGAAGGCATAGGTGTTTTTGTTTTGATTAACTACCTTTAACTAGGTTAACCATGAGTCAGTTTACAGGTAAATGGTTAGGCTACATCAAATGCCAACTGATAGGTTTTTGAGGTGATTTCATGCTTCATTGGATATTTAGTATTTTTAAAATACAAAAATACAGTAGGCTAGTTTATTTTGATACATTGGCATGGCTGCTGTAGGGGAGACCGGGGTTTGTTGTCACAGAGCGTATTACAGCCAAACTAGGGGGCATTGTGTAACATGTTTCTTATCAAATGTGTGACCTCTTTGTATGAGTTAATTTATATTGTCAGTATGTATAGAGAGCTAACCATCTTGGCGTAAGGGAATCATTTCACATTTTGATGTGTAAGAGTAAATATTTACTTTTGTATAAAATTCCTTCTGTAGCTTTGTACATAATGTATCTCTATTTAATAACTTTTGTTTAAGAATGGACAGCCAAGTATAGTAACCCTTTGCTTAATTTTTGTTGGTAGAAAAATGGTGAGCAACTTTAAAAGAGACCAAGAAGGGAGATACAAGCTTTATTTTACCAGGAGAAGACTCATTGAGATACAAATCTGCCCCGGGTATGGACCGTTTACAGTTTCACAACAAAACACATTAACAAAACAACAATACAGATAAAACAAGTAATAAATAAAACATTAGGTTCCAAAATAAAGTACAGACTAAAAGACACAAGGAAAAGAATCAGTAACCACAGAATTAAGAATTGCCTTGAAATTACCAAAAGTGACAAGACAACCAATTTTTTTATTTCTTTGCAAGGCATTCCAAGCTGCAGGGGCTGAATATTTACAGGCCCTTTTGCCTAACTCTGTTCTAACAATAGGTACCGATAGCAAAAGTAGGTCCTGTGAACGCAGGGAATACCTACTGTCTTTAAAATAATGAAATCACACAAATAAGATGGCAAGATACCCAGCAATGCCTTGTAGATAAAGATATACCAGTGGCTAAGCCTACGAGTGTTTAGGGAAGGCCAGCCAACTTTATATATGAATAAATGCAAGAAGTTCCATGGTGTAATTAGCACTCTGGGCTTTGAATCCAGTGATCCAAGTTTAAATCTTGTTAGAACTATAGCTTTACACGGCGCAGCATGACATAGGCAGTGTTTAGATGGAATAGTTAATAATTTACTCTTACAGGGAATATATGAATAAATGTTAAATGAGTAAAACAAGTAGATATTACACTTTGTTATCCCTTCAACAAAAATACATCCTAAAAAGAAATATTTTGAATCACCAGAACTCTCACAGGTCTGAGACATCAAATTACTAAAACCATGCATTCTGCTGCTAAAGCATTGGTTGGTAATTGAACCTGGGTCAACTGCTTGGAAAGCAGCTATGCTAGCCACTATACCACCAATGCTAACTTCAAAGTTACAGTATCTCTCAAAATGTTCCTTCAAATGGTTAATAATTAGACAGAAGGGCAAGTACTTTTATTATTGTAGAAATAAATTATTAGTTTTTATTAAACTAAAGAAAAACTGTTAAAACATTCTTCTGCAAGAGGTTCCATTGTGTAATGGTTAGCACTCTGGACTCTGAATGCAGTGATCTGAGTTCAAATCTTAGTGGGACCTTGATTTACACGCTGTGACATGACAAATGCAACATCAACAAGGAAGACTTAATTATTTCCTGTCACAGGGGAATAATGTAATCTATTGATGAATGTTTAATTAGCCTTCGCATTGTCCTCATTCTTCACATAGCCATCGTGCTTTTCTGCGTGCACGGCGTGCCCCCTGGGTCAATCCGACCCGACTTTGCTAAGGCTCTTGTTGGTGCATGTTGAACAGTGTGCGCGTGCAGCTTTTACAGGTTATATTTCCTACAGCCGCAACACAGCGTGATGGTTTTAGAGTCTTTCTTTGGCGGGCACATCTGACACTGCTTTCTCATGCCGGTGGTATGTCCCCCGGCCGGAATCGAAGCAACAATGTGGGTCATTTTGGCTTTAGGACACCGCAAGGGCTACACTTTCCAGCAGGCCGGAATCGCGTTGGGAGTCATTTTGGCCTGAGAACAGCGAGTGGGCTAAACATTCCAGCATGTCCGCCCGTATGCACAGTCGGGGGCAGCGTCTCTTCTAGCGACTTTTGTAAAGATACAACTGAAAGCACATGGGCCGACCCTCCTGTCTTTTACCAATAGAGAGCGAGAGAGAGGGAGCACACACGTACAGAGAGCAATTCCCCTATGTATGTGGCATGTCTCTCGGCTGGAGTCAAACCCACAATGTTGGTCATTGTGGCCTTAGGACAGCGTGTGGTCTACACTTTCCAGCAATCCATAATCGCGTTGAGGGTCATTTTGGCCTTTGGACATTGCGTGGGCTACGCTTTCCAGTAGTCCGGAATTGCATTAGGGGTCGTTTTGGCCTTAGGACACTGCGAGGGTTAAGAATAGTGTGCTGTTATGACCTGGCTCAAGGGCTGTAAACCAACAAACCAAACACTAACTCACAGAATAACATAATGAGGTGTGAATGTCTGTAGGTGTATGTACTGAATATATGTGGTACGTGTTGCATGCTAACCAAACTAAGTCACAAACCAAACAACAAAGAGCACGTGTGCTGCAACACACCTATATAAGTGACATGCCCAGGTGCACTTAATTATCTTAATTATGGCCTATACAGCCAATAAGGACCACATGCCTGCTAAAACAAAGCAGGGCTGCCACAGTGCACACTATCTTGACTAGCTAAACCTGTTTCGAATTAGTCTGATTGTGTGACCTTGAATTGAGCTTTATGGACCCACTTTTAGCCTCAACTGATTTGCTAGGTTCATTCAAGACAGGCTTTGGACTTTAATCCCCACTTTTCTTAACTTGTTTTATGGACAGGGCAGGCCTCTGATGGTTCATCCAATCAACTGCCAAGTAGCAGCCCTTTACAAACAGTTTCAATGTGCGGCTTGCCAGAGGTTATAGGTTAACACTATAGACCAGGTTAACGCTATAGACCAGAGCCATAGAAATAACATTTATTTCCTTAACTTTGCTATAGACGACATTCATTTTAGGCGACATAGATAATGCTCTTAGCACTCTCTAGTGGTAGTAGATGGTATATCTTCTCTCTTGGCACTTGGCTCAAGATTATTCATGTATTTTTTTTATATTTAATGTGCTAAACATCAATACATGAGAACTCAGAACAAAACTTTGTGCTAAGTGTGTGTGTGTGTGTGTGTGTGTGTGTGTGTGTACACGTGCATGTTAACCCTCACTCTTCACTCGTGATGAGATCATTTTACAATCCAGGCCACTTGCTCTGTGTAAGTGTATGTGTGTGTTTCCAAGGCCTCAGGGAGGTGACATGGGTGCACTAACTTGATATTGTACAGTGCACCATACAGCAGCACACACATGTGCACACACACGTGTTTCAGATGCCATATACCTCAAACATTATTTTACATTGTTGTATATTATATACTTCAGTGGACTTTTGCTCTTGATCACAAATTATATCTAAACAGTGTAATGCACTTGCATTTACTTTCAAACGCTACTGGGCCAACTTGATATCTGCTTCCATGTACATGTTGTTCATGATCTGCTTGAAAGCAGCTCTTTACTGGTTCAGGATTACAGTGCAAATCACAAACACACAAACAAACAAACATGCCCTAGGGGTTGGTGATGTAATCACCACTCTTTGTCCACATATGGAAATATGTACAGTATTGCTGTGTATGGTCTGTTTTGTAACAGTTTTTACACCAGATCAGTGGTCTGACCACTGAGCATATCTTTCTGTCTTGTCCATGTTTCATATTTCCCCATTGTGTTTTCCTTGTGTTCCATGTTTCTGTTCAGTTTCTGTTCTGCCCCTTGTGTTTCGTTGTTAATTAGGTTATTATGTGTGTGTGTGTGTGTGTGTGTGTGTGTGTGTGTGTGTGTGTGTGTGTGTGTTTTGGTTCATCTTGGCACAATTCATTGGCTGCTACCATTACATTTATATTAACATCATTATAGCATCATTGCCTATGATGACAATTACAGCAACATGCTGTGTGAGAGGATTTGTGCTCTGGTACTGTGTGTGTGTGTGTGTATGTGCGCGCACCTGTGTGCGTGTTTGAAATCTCCCTCTTTGAGTCTGGGGCTGTTTAATCACACCAGATGCATTAGGAACAGGTGGCACCATATCGATGCTAAGCAATCATAAGCAAGCCCAAGGCTCAATAACACAGTGCTGTATCAGCCCAGATCAGATAGTTGTTTATCATGTGACTTCACAGCACAAGCAGATGAAGACAGATTCAGGAGGCTTTCCCCACAACTGTAACTCCATCATTCAGGCAAACAAAACCATCTTGCTCTGCTTTTTGGCCAATGCTGTGGAAATCTCTTCACCGTTTTCCACTTATTTTATAGTTTTACTGTGTACCATCAGTTTAGTATTTTCCAGTTGATTGCTGGGTGGAGATTCGTTGCTGCTCAGGAAGACATGAAAATGATGAGTCAAGCAATGTTTTTTTGTCACATGCAGGTTAGCTTGAGTGAATAATCTGTTGAGGAAATGGTCGACAGGCAGATGATGTCCAGAACTATATATAGTTAGTGCAGTTCTTTCCCTCTGCCTGGGGAATATAGACTCATATTTTTTGCTATAGTCATCAGCTGCACTATAGCAGCATTTCAGGGTAGTTGTGTGTATGATTTAATGTATATTCAATTTTCATGAACTAATATTATATTTTAATGCTGATTAGAAATTACATTTATGTCAAATTAACATAATAGAAACAAATAATGTTATAGTTTTGGGTTTAAAGTATCATTAATAGTACACACTACATGTGTGTGATTCTTCACCATGGCAGAACCACTCCAGCAAACCACACAGTTCTCATTAAGCGCTCTCCGGTTGGCTGAGCCCAGTGTGTAAGCACTGCTGTGTTGCTCATTCATTATTCAAGTCCTCTTGCTGTTTTAAATCTTCTATTATTCCCCAATTAAATTCAGCGGACAACGCCTATTTTGCCCAGTTGTATTTGTCTGTCTTGTATTCAAGGCCAAAGCAGAGGCCCCCTGCCTCTCCTTCCCTCCCTCCCTCCCTTTCTGTTCTATCCCCTCCCTTCATTATTCTATTAAATGCGGTCCCCTCTCTCTCTCTCTCTCTCTCTCTCTCTCTCTCTCTCTCTCTCTCTCTCTGCTCTAAAATAAAGATAAGGAAATCACTGTTAGTTGCTACCACCTGTCAAGCAGTCAGTCACCCAACCAACCAGGCCACGCGTGTGCGTGTGTTACCGTGAGCAGGGTGTGCAGGTGTTGCTGTCTGCCATCTGCGTACAAAGCCTGTTCCCCTCTTATGGAGACACATGATGATGACCCAGATAGGTTGAGGACTAATGGAACATCTTGGGCAGGTACAGATGAATAGAGTGTGATAGTACCATCTGTCTTTTACACACACACGCACGCACACACATAGACGAAAAGATCATACTTTAGTGCAGGTGCCCACAACACACACGTGTGTGTGTGCACACACACACATGCAGCCACACACACAGACAAAGGATCATAGTGCAGGTGCCCACAACACAAGAACATACACACACACACACACACACACAAAATGGACAACTTGACACAGCTGTTTTGCACGCAGTGAAAGTTTCATCGATGCCATGAATCTTATGACATATATTTATATATATACTTTATCTTAACCAAATGTTTTATATTGAACTTATATTTGCCTGTGTACAATGTAAGATGTCCTTGAGTGTTTTGAAAGGCGTCCTGAAATTGAATGTATCATTATTATTATTATTATTATTATTATTTATTATTATTTTTATGAAGGAAGCCTTGGAGACCTTTATTAACAACAGGCCTAACAAGCCTGCTGAACACAGATGTTTATAGGTTAGCGCAGGCCAGGGTCTGTCTATATGTGTCTGTCCATCTGTCTGTCAACCTATGCCCTCTACCTTTCCTGCTATAAACCTGTAATCACACATTTCCACTTGCATCTCTCCCTGGCAGGCAGAGACAGTAACAGACAGGCCAGTGTAGAGCTGTGAGGAGATGAGGCCAAGGCTTTTCCTCTAACCTTGCTGTTCAATTTGTGCTCGCTAACATGTTAGCCACAGCTGTGTTCTTTTCACTGCAGAAACCCCAATCTACAATCTTCATTGTTCAAGACAGTGTTGCCAGGCGACCAATTACAACCACAGCCAGCAAGCACAGAGGGTTATGCTGACCGGGGGGTTGCTTAGCAACAACATTGATCCCACAGTCCCAGATACGTAGGATATGAATCAACCGAGGTTGATAATAGTCTGCAAAATGCAGATGTCATCAGGTTTTCTTTTAGATATACAGGAATGACTCATGGTTTAGTATAAATTGAGATTGTGAGCGACAGAAATAGTCTGTCAGACCTTGGGAAACCGTATGGGTGGGCTGTGCTGTCGAAGTCAACTGTGACTGTACAAATTGCCTTGTGTTACTTTACTGTAAGACTGTACCAGTACTGTAGTACTGCTTCTTTCACCTCTCGATCACCCCAGTTCTCTCTCTCTATCTCTCTCTCTCTCTTTACAATCCCACCTCAGCCACTACCATTACATTACATTAAGTGCTTTAAAAGTCTATATGCGATTGTAAGCTAATACACTTTTTGTCAAATTCACCAAATTTCTCTTCTCATTTCATTATCTTACTGTTCTCTGTGTGTGCTGAAAATAAGAATCTTGCACTTCTACACATCCCTGGTTTTGTAAATAGGAACATAAACAAAGTCGGGAACACCGCTCACAAAAACAATGTCCTAGGCGTCGCGATGTGTTTTCAATTTGTGGGCGGAGCTTCTGAGGTAGCACCCTATGGCATTGAAGGGAGATCTTGACCTCGATCTCCACTGATTGAACAACACTTGCAGACATCAGGGAAACAGACAGAGGCCCAAACAACTCAATGTAAACACAGTAATATAATTGTATTTAGGTGAAACTCTTACTTAGCACAGCTTTAACTCCTGCACCACAACCAATAGCAACTATAAAAGAAGCATTGTTAATAGTCCACCTCAGCTCGCCACGACCCTCCTGCACTCCCACCCCTTTAGCTTCCTCTCCCATCCCACAATCAGTGCACTCAGGTTGGGGTTGGACACAATGTCACCCCCACCCGAATTAGTCATCCACATTTACCCAATACCCAACTATTCTGTTAACTTAAACCCCCCCCCCCTTAGTGTTGAGTTTATAAGTCTGTACCGGCAACAGCTGGCTCATAGTGGAGAGGTTTATGGTAAAGGGTAAAAAGAGAGAGAGAGAGAGAGAGAGAGAGAGAGAGAGAGAGAGGCACACTGGCTAAAGCAGAAAAGGAACACTGACCCTTCCATCTTCTAGCAGCTTGTAGATTGTTCATTTCAGGCAATGATGTGCATGTTCAGGCTCTACCGTGCACTGTGCATGCTGTGCTGCTTGGGTCCCTCGGTGTGTCTGGAGCCAGCGGAGCATGAAATGAGCTACACAGACTATGACAACGAGATCAGTCAGGACCAAGAGGAGGGTGAGTCTACATTTTGGTTCCTCCTGTTCCTTATGGTATGTACAGTAGTCTACTAATACAGTATGTATGTAGATAGATAGTTTAATCAACTTTATTATCATTCCTTTCTATGCAGTTCCTTGCATAGAAAGTGTGGGAGAATGAAAGTGCATAGAAAGGGTCATAGAAAGTCAATCAAATCAGCAACTAGCATTTTAAATGTACATTTGGCAACTAAATGCATTGGTATAAACATCCACAACTCGAGTGACCTAAACATGTTTGGAATGACAATGGCACTGCCTTCATTGTATTTGATTGTAATCAGTCAATAGCTGATGTATAAATCATCAAGGGAATGTGAATTGTATAATGTGTTGATATTATAACAGCCTATTTGCTGGTTAATGGATGAACCCCTCTGGGTGGTGTACATAGGCAACTCCCCGCTCACTCCGTGCCAGGCTAGGGAGCTCTCCCGCTGGGACAAGCTCTTCATCACCCTGGAGGACTCCCACAGGAGGCAGAACATGCTGCTGGAGTCCCTGGATCGCTGCTGTGGGAACTCAGCCTCTCTCAGGAAGGCCCTGGTTCAAGAGCTGGCACAGGTGACCTGCCAGCAGTGTTTACCCAGCCTGGAGGCAGCGTGCCGTGGGGGGGCGGAGCAGGCGAGCTCCAGGCTGGAGCGAGGCCTGGTGGAGCTCAGGGAGGAGGCGGTGGAGAGGGAGAGCAGAACGAATGCCACCATGCAGCAGCTCCTCCAGGAGCAGGCTGTGAGGCTGAAGAGGCTGGAGGAGGAAGGTAGCATGGCAGGGTCGGGTGGGTTGGCCGGGGTGACGGACAGCGAGACAGGACCAATGACGCAGGGGCATGAACGTTTAGGGGCGGGATGTGGGGCAGGGGTGAAGCCACCCCAACCAACCGCGAAGGAGCGGGACGAGATGCCGGCAATGGAAACGGCCCGAATGGAAAGGGCCCTGGTTGCCATAACGATGGAGCTACAGGCAGCGCACATTAAGCTCAGAAGACTTGTGGAGCAAATGGGATGACTGAGGAAGTACAGGACACAGAACAAAGACATAAGCTTCAAAAATGTTTATTTTATATATTTGTAAAATGATATATATTATTACAATTATTTTGCACTTTTTTGTTTTTATTCTATTTTATAAGAGTCTATAACGTTTTTATTGTTTGTCTTTTCGTCTAGTAGCGTTGCTAAATATAAACATGTTGTAAATAAAGTCATTAAACATCCTGGCTAATCCAGTGAAGTGATCCGCCCTCCGCCTACACTGTAATGAACCCATTATATAGCGTTCCTGTGGGTGTGTACATGGATACTTTGCATGGCTGTTAATTTAAGTGTCTCAGACTTGCTGGCTTTATACTAGCCTGCTTCCGAGCGTCTGCTGTAGTCGAGGATAAAGTGTCAGGGCATGTGTTCAAGTGTTCTGGCTGGGCTCTCCCATTAGTTGCTTTAAGACTGTTCATTCAGGCAGGTGTTGAATGATGAACTGTTAATGAGTGCTGAACTCAGGCCAGAGTTGTAAGCTGTAACCACACACACACACACGCACACACACTTGTTGTGGACCACACAGTGAATGATGTGATGACTACTTTCCATCTGGTTCAGTGTAATGGTGTTATTAAGTTGGAACATACTGTAAGTTGTGCACTGTGTTCCCAAATCACCAGTCTTTTCAATTGGGACTGCAACTGCCATCCAAATAGGCAGGCAGATAGGAAGAGAGAGAGAAATATACAGCTTGAGAGAAGATTAGAAAGAACATCATTTTTTTAAATCAAAAAAGATATATAGTATACTTTGTGTTTTTAATTGGGTCTTTTGATGTCACAGCTTTATGCCGCTGTTTGTGTGTGTGTGTGTGTTTGTGTCTGTGCGTGTGTGCGTGTGTGATTGTATGCCGTCTTTCCCTATAAATCTGCAGCTGGGTGTTCTGAAGTCATTCTTGCCTATTTGTTAAATGATGGGGTTACAATGTACAGAAGATCAGAATGAAGACCATTTATAATCTCATATTCCCTTTGCAATTTTTGCATACTTTGCATACATTATATACAAATAAATAATGTATATATACATTGTATTCATGTATTGTGTATAGCTGTAGCTATATACAGTACCGTATATATTGCTTATGTAATAGATGATTTTAACCATGTACACTCACGAGATGGAGATTTAGTTGGTTTCGTAAGTACACTATTTTTAGAAACACAGAGCTGGTTGCTGGTAGCGAGGGTTGCCATGTTGACAGATAGCATTTAGCATTGGCATAGCTGGCATAGGACCTTTAATGGCTAAGGTGGGGGCTGAATCATGACAGCAAGGGTAAGTGAAGCATGCTAATTATGGGGGGGAGATGGAAGGAAGAGAGCCTTTGGCTTCGACAGCTACTTATTATAGCGAATGACTGTCATCTCCCTGGTCCTTATACACCCACAGAACACTACTACTATCAGAACAACCAGCCATCACCACAGCCATCAAGCTGCCTTTTTTCTCTTTGACGTTTCTGCTAACCTTTCTCTTTCATCATTCCTTATTCCACACTCATCTCATTTTTATGAGCCTGTTGAAGGTCTCACATTTTTACATTATATTTTTTAATGTCTTACATATTTAAAGTCTCTTATATTCTTCATAATTTTTTTTATGTCTTACATATTGAAGGCCTACACCTACACTTTCTTTTAGTTTCGTTATCTCTATCTTCACCTAGCTCTCGCTATAGCAGGCAACAGCAGATACCATCTCAGCTGGTTTATAACAATAAATTACATTACACTGCTGAATGATGTAGCCAATATACTGTACACACACACACACACAGATAGTCCCTGATTAGATCTCGGCGGCTTCAGAGAGAGACAGCAGCAAGCTTACCACAGAGATTTTAATGTCACATCACATAAGCACCGTAACAGACAAGACAATATTGGCACTTTCCCAATAAGCAAAGAGGACAATACAAAATAGATACAGTCTCCTGTAGGCATTCACTGTTCACATATGTACACTAATCTAGCAGTCCTTAGTCTCGCATCAAGCAACCTCGTCGAAGAGGCTTGGCCAGGGAAAGATGATATGAGATTAGAGAGAGCAGGGAAGAGAGAGAGAGAGAGGGTGTGGGTGAGAGAGACAGATAGAGAGAGAGAGGGGGGGGGGAGAGAGAGAGAGCGAAAAACAGCGAGAGAGTGCGAGAGACAGAGAGAGAGAGATGACACTATAGAATACAGAGGATCCGTCTATTTGATGGGTGAGTCCAGAATCTCCTCATACTCCTCTCTCTGCCTCCGCCCACCTCCGCGAGAGGGGAGGAGCTTCATGGCCACCAGCCAGCCCACGCTCAGCACCACCATTACGTCTCCCACCACGGCGGGGGCGGCGGGAGCCCCCGACAGCACGGCCAGCTGCAGCGCCATGGCGACGGGCACCTCCAGGCTTTGAGAGGCGGAGACCAGGGCTGGGTGGAGCCGGGTGAGGCCGTGGGTCATTCCCAGGAAGGCCAACACTGAGCATGTGACCAGCCCCAGGACCAAGGCCCAGGATGGGGCCTGCGAGGGCCACGACCAGCCCTCCTGCACCAGAGCCATGGAGGCCGGGGCCAGCAGGCAGCCCGTCCAGCTGACGGCGAACAGAGCAGTGCCCACGGCGACGCGTTCCTTTAGGGAGCGATAGCAGACCAGCGCCAGGGCCATCCACAGCCCGGCCAGCGCCGCCAGGGACCAGCCAAACGCCGCCCGCCAGAACGCCTCGGGGTCGGTCGCGGGGTTGCCCAGGGTGTCGTCCCCCGCCGGAAGCAGAACCAGGCCCAGGCCGCACAGCCCAGCCCCCACGGTGACGCCGTCAGCCAATCCCAGCCGCTCCTCCAGGAGCAGGAAGGCCAAGATGGCCGACAGCGCTGTGGTGGCCAGGCGCCAGGTGGTGGTGGCGTTTCCCAGGGACACGAAGCTGAGGGAAGCGTAGGCACAGCAGAGGGAAAGGGAGTAGGCCGCGCCGTAGCAGAGGAGACGCAGGCGGTAGCCTTCCGGCCCCAGCGGGTTCTCCCCCCTGTGCAGTGGTACGGCCACAGAGGTCAGCTGCGCCACGGAGCGGACAAACAGCAGGAAGAGGGGACCCAGGCTGAACCATTCAGAAGCCAGGCAGGTCAGCAGAATGAGGCAGCCGTGGGCCAACGCAGCGCCCAGCAGCGCTACCCAAGTGAGCCTCGACGCCGACACAGACGCCTCCCCAAAGCTGGCCAGCTGCTCCCCTACTCCCCTCCCAGAAGCCTTGACTGGCCCGGGACCCCCCTCGCTCCCCTCACCTCCCACCGAGGCATGGACCTTGGCGGGCGTGTCCTTCTCCCTGGATCCAAACAGAGTCCGCGACCACTTCCTGTCCTCGGTCAGCTTCTTCCTGTCGGACGTCTCCTCCACGAAAGAGCCAAAGTCCTCGAAGGAGGGCGCGTCATCGTAGCCTTCGTCCCCAGGCTGGGGGAAGTGTGTGTGTATGCTGGGCTGCGGGGAGTAGGGGGTGTGTGTGGCGTACTTGGCTGTGACCGTGTGAGGGTGGATCTTAACTCTTTTCTTGGCACCACTCAGGAGGTGAGAGGACTCCATGGTAACGCCTCAGAGAACACCTGCAGGGCAGGGAGTCACATATACATGTACTTACGCTTACATCAGCAAAACCTCGTTCTTGAGAACGCTTGCTAACGTCGAGCTCAAATCAAAACAATGATCCTTCACATTAAGTGTACATCAGCATGTCTATAGGACTAATGGCAGGTGAGCATTGTACTGAAGTCTAATAATTTCAGTTGCTATTCTTTCTCTAGAAAGAGTATCAGAGCTCATTAATGTGAGACAGCGTGAAACAAATACTAGATTGTCTACCTTCTAAACATCTATTCTAAACCGTACTGTATCAATGCATTAATGCTGACACACTGTCTCGGCTGGCAGCAGACAGATTCACTTTGACAACTTTCTCTCACATTGTCCCAAGTGCCCTGCTTCATGGATGACTAACTTATAATAAAGGTAGTAAATATCCTCTGCAGTACAGAGAGGCCATGCAGGCAATATAACACTGTTTGATTCACATACTCATTCATTACTACCTCACACCTATCAGCCTTATCGTGATTATAGTGATGCTCTACTGTTAGTCTTACACCAGTATTAATTATTTTTGTAACCCTTTCTGACTCAATTCAATTTATTGTACGCAAGCTTACATACAAACTTTTTTTCATGGACACATAATGAAAAACAAAATTATTTTATTTTGTAAAAACTGCATTGCACCAGCATTTTTTATTATAGCGGGTTTTAGTTCTGACATCCTTTCTCGGTAGTCCTGAGCAAATACCTCTAGTTCTGAGCAAGTCACCGATAGGCTATACATATAGGCTAATTAGCTAGCCAATTAGCTAGCTAACCAGTTATCCATTATTAAAATATGACTTGAAATAGTCACAAGTGTGATGGCTGACTGGGTGGCAAGGATCGAATCATTGTCTTTTATGGGATATTTGAAGATGGAAAAATCTATGTGATTGCAAACCCCTCTCTGTGTGTTCTAGTGTCTCAAACAGTCAATGGGTGTAATTTATCATTCTGGATGATGCAGACTGCCCCTGCAATGCTATAAGCAGCCAGGCTAAAAAGATAATTTCACACCTATACACACCTAAAGTCAGTGTGTACTACCCAAAACCAGACCAGACCAGTTCAAGTAAGAATCAGATTTGAGGTTCTTTGAACTGACAGGCAAAATCAGTGTTTTGTTATGATGAACCACTTTAAGACAAAATATAGTTATAGACTAGTCTATTTTTAAATAAATAGGTAACAACTCTTAATCTACAACAATAAGTGTTTTGGAAATAATTTATTTGGCCTATATAGCCTAAGCCTATAGCTAGCCAAATTGTCCTACGTGCATTTTCCAGGTTAACGTGCCTGAAAATGCAAGACTATCGTCATGGCAGTTCCATATCTATGACTTAGCTATATCATAAGTCAGACGACATCGTGTTATTTTACGTCTACAAGATCAAGCGAAAATAACTGCTATTACACGATGCTTCGCGTGCGTTTGTTTTGCGTACAACGCGTGCGTCATCCATGATATGCCTGAGTGTGTTAATTCAAGGTTATTAGGCTATATCTAGTTTGTCTTCTTCTCCCCCCGCGACAGCAGCAGATTGAGGTTTGTTTTACTTAAAACATATATTTTATTTTTATGTGATCAAATAAAATAAAATAAAAAGACATTGTAGTCATTATCGCCCTGCTGGCCACATTATGTCCGTCTTCGTTACGCCTAAGCAAAGCAAATCGACCAAACCAGAACGAAATCATGAATGGAGCGTGTATAGACTAGATAGCCTACTACTCCTCACACGCAGCACCGGTCGAAATGGCAAGGGATGCAAATCGTAAATTGCAAAATCGATGTCCTATAACGATTTCCATTCAAGTAAATTTTCCTGTGGAAGAATTACACGGTGGATTAAAAAACTACTGTAAATCACTTACCTTTCTCGTAACAAACGGACCTCCGTCTGGTAAACTTCACTACGCGCGCACCCGAGTCATTCTCCTTGCACCTGCTTATGTCTGGCCAGGCGGAGACCCTCCCGTTTCCCCATCACTTCTGTGGTTAATGCTCTTCATATGCCTACTGAATGAGCTAAGAAACCTCTACTGGTGAGAATTTGGTTGATCTCAACCGTCTTCCGTTTAGCTCAGCGCTGAGACAGATATCTTCCAGCTACCCCAGTATGAAAGAAATAGCGAGAGAGAGAGAGAGAGAGAGAGAGAGAGAGAAAATAGGAAAGGTGGTAATCACAATATCTGAGCATGCGCGATATACACTATTTGTGGAGCCCTGATCTTCTGCCGTTCTCGACCACCCCAGAGAGGGAGAGAGAGAGAGAGATAGAACAAAAACGTGTGCCTGCACATGCACATACAGTATGTGCATGAGTCAGCTGGCAACTTATAAAAATGGCCAGGCAAAAAAAGAAAATAACAATATCCTATCTCTCACCTTTGTGTGCGTGTGTGTGTGCGCTAGCATAAGGGGTTGCCTCCCAGTGGCATATATATATTTAATCATATCACACTATAAATAGAAGTTTCTCCCTCAATTACCCCTACACTCCCATACCTCTATTCATCGAACATCTCTCTCTATTATATCTCTGTCTGTCCTCTTGTATGTTTCACATGCTGTCTCACAAACATATTGCACATTGTACTTCACTGACAGTAATTGCTTTGACATTTGCTGGTACAGGTATAATTAATAGTTTAGTATGTGTATTTTGCTATAGTTTCACATGTGGTATTAACCTTTACCTAACACTGCTGGGAAGCTGTATACCTGTCCAGTAATAAGCCTCTGCCTCTGGCTAAACTATTACCTCTAGGAATTGACTCAACTGCAGGTGCAGGCTGTTGACATTAGAATAGGACATGTACAAGAGCCTTCGGCAGGTTGTGGTTGTTACAGTACAGGGCGGGCACTAACCATTAAAGCTGCTTATTAATATTTTAAGAGACTGTAAAGCCTCTGGTCAGTACAATGTTATTTCCAGCTGTATCATATACCATAATAGTGACAAAGCCTCAAAATATTTCTGTTGATAATTACACCTTAAATAAATAAAATGTCTTACCTTCACCATGTTCTTTTGCAGTCCTATACTGGCAATTTGGCATACCGGGTGTTTTCCTGGTAGACCAACGCATAATTTGGGCCGGCCAATATAATTTTTAATACAAATTAAAAAATGTATATAATAATATAATCTGTCCTCTCCGGGAACCATCACCTTATCGTGGTGGAGAGGTTTGTGTGTCCCTATTACCCTGAGAGCTGTGTTGTCTGGAGCCTTGTGCTCCTGTTATGGTCTCCAAAGGCCAGACTCCAATGGACTCCAAAGTGGTCTCAGCGAAGGTGCCAGGCTAAGAATGCCAGACTAAGAATGGTTCAAAAAACCCTTCATGGAATATTATAAAATAGGAGAAGTTACCCTACCCGGAAGAAGCCCGGGGGCCCCAGTCTGGAGCTAGGCCTAAAGTTGTCTGTGCATTTGCGCATTACAGTAGTTCGGAGTATTCAGCCTTCCTGGAGACTCTCAATGGAGTCCTGTATTGGGCTCCAGTAGGAAACTCCATATGTTCCACTGGGAGACTTCAACATGCACGTGGGCAATGATTGAGACACCTGGAGAGGTGTGATTAAGAGGAACGGTATCCCTGATCTAAACCCGAGCAAACTTTTTCTGTCAGATTTCTGTGCTAGTCATGGACTGTCGATAAAAAACACCATGTTCGAACATAAGGATGCTCAAAAGTTTTTGAAGAAGAGTAATTTAGATGCTACAGTACTCAGTAACTACAGAACGGTATCCAATCTGCCATTCCAAAGTAACATTTTTGAGAAAGTTGTTTTTAATCAGTTGAATGATTTTATCAACTCAAACAAGATTTACGATAAATACCAGTCTGATTTTCGAACCAATCACAGTACTGACACAGCTTTAGTAAAAATTGTTAATGACCTTAGATGTAACATGGATATGAAGA
>JAODTR010022033.1:0-20000 GCA_025399935.1 Amblyopsis rosae
TATTTCGTAGGACCCTGGCTCCTCTGTTCAGTGAATAACAATTTAAATGTTATTGTAGTAAAGGACAGTCAGCATCCTTTCCTATTATGAATGCTCATCTTTTAGGGGTATTTCGTAGGACCCTGGCTCCTGTGTTCAGTGAATAACAATTTAAATCGAACCAGGTAAATAACTTAAAGAATAAAGCCTATAGGAATACGTAGACGCGTTTTCTGTGAAACCCTGCCATCTGCTGGTCAGGAATGGCCATGATTGCATATGGCTACTTATTTAAATGTATAGCAAGTTGCAACATGTCTGTCAAACAATGCAGGAGGTGATGGTTAGACGAAATGACTTAGCCTAAAAGAATACGTCGACGCGTTTTCTGTGAAACGCTGCCCTCTGCTGGTCGGTTTGGACCTAATCGCATACTTATTTAAATGTATAGCATGTCTGTCAAACACTGCAGAAGGTGGTGATGGTTAGTGCATGTAGTTGGTTCAATAAGAACATTTGATTTTGATCTATTGATATAATATGACTATTTTTACATGACTACATATATTTGTTTTAATGATTGTTTGATAATATACAGATTGGGATTAATTGTTATGAAGACTGATTTAACAGATCATGTATTCTATTGCTCAAAAATATATTACCTTAGTGACACAAGCAAATTTTATTTAAAAAAAAGCGAAATAAAAAGAAAAAACGAAGTTATGTACAGTTACATAAAAAACACGGGGTAACAAATCCAGTCTTGTATAAGGTTCATTCCAGAATGTTTTGCTATTTACAAACAGAATCCACACGCTATCAGAACATTCCTGTACTTTAAAAATAAGATGAACGGAAAGACAATACAACAAATTATCATTTTCTACATGATCATCATGGTCCTACACCAGTAGCACCATGAACTCCTCTTGTCCACTCACAGGCCAAGTACACGTGTGTGTGCGTGCGCATTGTAAATTACAATTAATGATTCGTGATGTCATTTTTGCTGACTGAAGTTCGCCCCTTGCTGGACCAAACTGGGAAGTGGCTTTTGGTTCAGGTTAACCGGGATGGCTGTTATATAAGACACCACGTTGGCATAGAAATACACGCTGTAAGGACGTGTTGGTCAGTTACTGAGCTTCTTCTCAGAGGTCATAGGGGCACAGAAAGGAAGAGATCAAAATGGTTGCAAAATCTAAATGTAGCAGAAATGCAAAACACGATTCCTATAGAGACGTTATCATCTCGACAGTCTCAGCCCTTCTCGTGTGACTGGTTGAGTGAATGCGGCCGCGTGTCCACCAAAGCATTTTTCCGCAGCTGAAAACGCCAATCGCACTGCTGAAGCGCAGCGTTTCTTTCAGATGAGACGCTTTGGTTGCTAGGAAACAGAATCTGGGAATTCATACGTTGCAAATAAATGGTAATTTGTGTTATCAACAAATTATTCCATTTGTACTATTCTATACATTATTTTTTGTGTTAGTATTGTTGTGGTAGTCCGGGGATATCATCTGACTATCAACTTCTCCTTTGTTGTTTGTCCCGCCCCTTCGCCGCTGCGATTGGACGGCCGGGAATACAGTGACAGTGATGGGCGCGGCGTTTCACCCCAAGTTGAAAATTGTTCACTTGAAAAACGCTTGGTGTTCGGCGTGGAAAAAACGCTCAGCGCCACGCTCCTGGTGTTTTTAGAAGCCTGGAAAAACGCTGCGCTCCCATTGGAATCAATGGAAAAATAACGCTGCCGTGAGAAAAAAACGCTTTGGTGGACACGGGGCTTTGAATGCATAGATCTGAGTGGCCATGCCTCCCTCTGCCTCTGTTTAACTCTGAACAACTCACAATTGCTCAACGTGGAATTAAGATGGGTTAAATAATAGTAAGACACTCGTCCTGAGGCCAGCATACAGAAAATTGAGTTATATCCAGTAAAAACGTGCTTCATTATAGCAGAATTGTGGGGACAATCTGTTAAGTTTTTTTTTCTCATTTAGATTTTTATAGATTGAAAATGAGAAGCATATATCTGTTATTACATAATTAATTGACTCCATTAGTTATTTTGACATCTCTTTAACAAAAATGTCAAACAGTATAAATGTTTTGTTAATTGGTGGTTTAAAGCAATATTTCACTTAAAAGATCATGCATTAACTTCATAAGTAGATGTATTGGCATTAATTGTCCCTTATTTTATTTCTATCTGACAGAAGTGTACATATTTATGAGTACATGTTAGAGAAGTAGATTAATAAAATCACACCACATAAAGTGAAGTATTGCTTCGACCACAGTACAGAGAGAATATAACTGTGTCCGATTAAAATGCTTGCATTAAATGCAGATATTGTACAGATCAATCAGTCAATGAGTTCTGTCTCCTGAAACTAGTTGCTGCATTTTCTCCTGGAAACCTTTCAGTTGTCATACATTGATGCATGCCAATTTAATGGGATTTATTGATATAATGTATATAATAAGCTTTATGGATGAGGAATGGACCCTGATATGTTTGTTTTGAGCAGAAAATTAAATAACGCTTTAATACACAAGTGCCAACCAAGAATGCAGGAATGTCCTCACAAACATGCACGCACGCGTGTACACACACACATACACACTATAGCTAGCTGATGTACCAACAGTCCTTTGTAGCTAGCTGATGTAGCAACAGTCCTTTGTAGCTAGCTGATGTAGCAACAGTCCTTTGTAGCTAGCTGATGTACCAACAGTCCTCTGTAGCTACTAGCTGATGTAGCAACAGTCCTTTGTAGCTAGCTGATGTACCAACTGTCCTTTGTAGCTAGCTGATGTGCCAATAACAGATCCACCCTTCAGTCTTCCCTGCTTGTGGTTTGCACAACATGCTAATTCAGTCCTTCCTCAATATCAGAAGTCCACACAGAGCCACAGAGAGACTCTTTGTTCCTTATATGTCCACAGAGTCCCTCTGTCCATCTCCCTCCTTGCAATGTACACTTTAGCTGCCTTTTATTTCTGTTACACCCCTCCTGCGTTTTCTATTCTACTATTCCACTTCATTCAATGTGATGTAAGGCAGGGCCATATCACTAGAGGTGGTGAGAGCAGTCTAGGGGTGAGGGGGGGTCTAATTGAGCAATGGCGTCTTGAAGAGAGGCGGCGGGTGCTATAGCTCGCTGTGGCGCACAGGTGGCTCCAGCTTGTGTGACAGGGCGGTGAGGACCTTGTCAAACTTCTCGTAGCGCTCTGATTGGCCGCCCTCCGAGCCCCGGCTTCCCCACAAGAGACGCATCTGGAACTCTGTCTGGAAGATCTCAAGGACGTCCGCACGCTCCTCGAAGCCTAGAGCGCCAGGTGGAGGGAAGGAGGAAAAGAGGGTAAATGGTAAGCGAACTGCATTTACTATATATGGCGCTTTGCTAACCTTCTGGCCACTCAGCGCTACAGCCACACATTCACACCCATTCACACACACATTCGCACACCGATGATGGCGGTCGGCCACGCACTGTTAACATCTGACCACCAGGGGGAGCAGTCTGGCTCAGGGACATCTTTGACACATAGCCAGGAGCTTGCGGGATTTGAACCAGCGACTCTTGATCACATGACGACCTGCTCTACCCAGAAGAAGTGTAGCTTCACCCTATATTGTGTTTTTTTTTAGCTGTAGCCTATAAAATAGGACGAAACTGTGATGAGACACATTAACGCTGGTGGTAATATTGACAAAATTCCCGATTTTATTCAAATCCGGATCTCATGGTGAAAATGCCTCCACACGTCATACCTGCTAAAAATCACCCTACTGGTTTCCAACAGTGCCTCATCCGCTCATGAGCATGAAATTCAAACGTTAACGTTAATGGTAAGGGTGTCCCCCTCCCCTCCCTCAACTTATTGACTATGTTTTAGCAAGTGGGTGGAGTCAGGCTGTGGCGCAGTTACACTTAACAGTAATGTAGTATTGTTACTAGGAGAGCAACCTAGTCATCTTACTATTCGCAAAATATGTTAGATTTGATTACATTAATTCTAAAATAAAAACTAAGCTCACTTAAGTGTCAATTGGCTCAATGAGTAAAATCTTAAAATCGCAAAGAAAACATTTACCTTCAATTTGGAAAACTACATGAAATAAAAAGGTCTCAAAGGCCACACTGATCAATAACACGTTAGGGCAGAAAACATAGATATGCTGTGATCGGTATCGACACAGCGATCAATACAACAGTAATGGCTTCTGACTGAAGACCGATAGGGAGTATTTACGATCAATACGGTAAACGTAAACACGTTAACCTCGCTCACACACACAGGATCATCGTCATATTAACACTGAACTGTTTACACCCAGATACAGGACCAACTGTATGAAAATCTCCAGTTGAGGCCAACTGGAATGATTTCTCAGCAATTACACTACTTCATTTTCAATTTTTTTGTAATTAAATTATATAAAGGACACATGTTGGTTAAAGTCGTTTAGAGACCGTTTAGTTTAACAACGCAAAATGTTTCTGTTGGCTACGTTTTTGATTGCTTGGATTCATTTCTGTTCCTTTACATCCTTTATTTTCAATGTACAGCACTTTGGTTGACACTGTTTTTAACCCACTCTGCAGCTTGGCCTCAGCGTTGCTCCTGTAGATGCCTCCATGATGCGCAATGGTGCGGGCTGCCTCTAGGTGGCACATGACCACGTCCACGCCCGTCTCCACGCTCTCCCAGGGCTCTAGGCCGTCGCCCAGCAACACGCCGCGTTCCAGCAGGGACAGCACCGGCACCACGTGGGGGAAGGACATGTTTGCCAGCACACTGCCCTCTGGTGGACACAGAATATAATGGCTTTATAGCACACTGCCCTCTGGTGGACACAGAATATAATGGCTTTATAGCACACTGCCCTCTGGTGGACACAGAATATAATAAATTTTATAGCACACTGCCCTCTGGTGGACACATATTATAATAGCTTTTATAGCACACTGCCCTCTGGTGGACACAGAATATAATAGAATAGCTTTAACCGCAAACTGCCCTCTGAATAGACTATAATAGAATAGAATAGTTTTTATTCCTGTACATGCTTCCCTCTGGACACATAATAGAATATATTTGATTGCTCTCTGGACATGTAACATAATATAATAAAATATAATATAATATAAATAACATAACATAATATGATTTTATTGCACACTGCTTTCTGGACACATAACATAATGTAATAGCTTGTATTGTACGCTGCCCTTTGGAAACAGCACATACACGCCAATATACATGAAATCATGTAAAATAATAATAAACACATAAATAAACACAAAAATACATAATTTCTTTAAATCATGTAGCAAGGCACCAGATGACCACCAGAGGGGGCCTCACTTCCAAACATTGAGAACCAGTGATCCAGCTCACCTTTGCCGCCGTTCATGTTGTTCATGAAGGGCTTGAGAGTCTTCTCGTACAAGATGGCGCCCTCTGTGTGTCTCTGGCGCAGCGCCGTCCACGTCTGCTCCAGGCGGGAGATCTGACCAGAGGAAGCAGCACACGCACGCGTCAATATGGACGCGTCAAAATGCAGGTGCTATGCTACAGGTGGAATCATTTGGCAGGTGTGTTCCCGTGTTCCAAACAAACATGAAGCATTGCTCTGTGTGCAGACCACACACGCTTACGTCAATAAGGGCACGTCAAAATCAAGCTGGAACCTTCCGTGCAGGGAATTAATGTAACGTGCCGAAACCGGCAGTTCCTGTGAATGTGTTTATTTATTACTCGTCCACTGCTTGAACTTTCAAAAAATACTTGCCGGATGATTGGCTGAACAGTCTGTCAACATCTGCTAAATGGCAGGGACATTCAACGCTTGCTAACTTAAAGCTCAAATCAAAACAATATCCTCAGCAGCGCCGCCTCACACATTTAAACAAATTGTGAAGCAAAGTGTTTCTTTTGTTGTGAGCGGTGTTCGCCACTTTGTTTATGTTCCTATTTACGGAGCCAGGGCCGTGTGGAATTACCGTTTTATTTACTTCAGCGCACACAAAACAGTTAAGCTAGCAAATTGCAATGAAAATGTTATTATCTTACAATTAGCTTGCAATAGCTGACTTAAGTTTACCTTTAACTGTTAACATACCCACAGGGCTAAGACACCTCGCTCCCCCCCCCCCTTCCCCCGTACCTGAGGCAGCTCCAGGGCCCTCATGACGGCGGTGAAGCCGAACATGTTCCCCAGGCTGCTCTTCAGCTGAGCGGCCAGTTGGATGGTCTTGTGCAGCAGGGAGGCTCGCTCCTCCGTGCTGCCCGTGCAGCCCAGGAGGTCCACAGCCATCATGGTGGACATGGTGTAGAACCTGCTCACAAACACACGCACACAGACACACACATAGGCACACACACAGACACATGCACGCACGCACAGACACATGCACGCACACACATGCACACACACAGACACATGCACGCACACACACATAGACACACACAGACACATGCACGCACACACACTCGCACACACAGACACATGCATGCACACACACATAGACACGCACAGACACATGCACGCACACACACAGACACATGCACGCACACACACACAAACACACAGATACATGCACGCACACACACGCACACACACAGACACATGCACGCACACACACATAAACACACACAGACAGACACACGCACGCACATGCACGCAGACACACACATACATGCACGCACACACACACACAGACATGCAGATGCACGCAAACACACACACGCACAGACCCAGTCAATGAACATGAATGTAATATAAAATAGTACATAACGCGCACCACTACATAAACATGGGTGCCAGTGTGCAGTGTGGGGCGATGGGTGACCAATGACCCGCTGGTTATAAGAGTGGAGGCGTCCCTGAGCAAGACAGCTGTGTGTGTGAATGTGAGGAAATCCTGTACAGCGCTTTGAGTGGCCGGAAGGTTAAACCAGCGCTATATAAATGCAGTGTATATGTACAGTGTGTGTGTGTGTGCAAATAATATATAAGAGGTGTAATGGTATGTGAATTGCACAGTTGAAAGCTGAGCGAGCGTAATGCTCACAAGCGCAGGGTTCCACACGGAGCCTTTCATTACACTGTGAGCCTTGGCTCACACTGTAGGACCTCCGCGTGTCGTTATGGCCGTGTGTTGGGTGGTAAAGCACCTCTCCAGCAGGTCCAGTCTCAGCTGGTGTCCATGCGGCAGCGTGAGCAGCTCCAGCCCTGAGGAGACGCCCATCGTCCTTTGCATCTCTACGGTTACGCCCAGTATCCTAGCAACCTGGCCAAGACGAGGGAAAAAAATAGGTTTCATTTGGTCCAGTGTGTGTGTGTGTATATACTGTGTGTATGTATATTGAATGTGTATGCCGGTGTGTGTGTGTGTGTGTGTGTATATAGTCTGTGTGTATACTGTATGTGTGTACCCTGCAGTCCACCATAGTGATGTGTCCAGCCACAGTCTTCGCGTCAACCTCGGCCAGCAGCTCCTTCACTCTCTTCAACACACACATCTCTAGAGGCTTGTTGTCCACTGGCATTAGGCTGGACTGGTAGCTGGACACACGCACACACGCACAGACACACACAGACGCACACACGCACACACACACAGACACAGCTGATGTATAATCTGATCCTGGCAGCAGTCATTAAACTATTCAGCGTGTTTTTGTTTTGTAATGCACTGCAGTGAGTGGAGACTTGAGCTAAAGCATATCTGCAATTATTAATTGGCAATATTTGGAAAACAACTTGTAACAGCTTTGTGCAACCCGGCACGAGAGACTAAGGCTAACAGTTTACTGCGGTATGTCGTCACAATGGAAGCCATTTATCTTCAACAACTTCAGCATTCAGAATGAAAGTGTCTTTGGAAAATAAGCACTTTGAAAAATAAGCACGGGTCTTTCACCACAACACCACAGTCCACAAATTGGCTCAACTAATGAATAAACCATAAACTGCTTGTTTGCTTAAGCGTTGAATAAACCATAAACAAACATGTATAAAACAATATGCTCCTCCTTTGGGAACAACAAACAGTAAATAAATAAATAAATAAATAAAAACAAACAAACCACTATAAATAAATCTCATGAATGACCAAAACTACCATATAAAATATAGTTTGTGTCATTTCAGTACATGATGCATTTGTCCAAATTATTGCCAGCATGATTTGACAAAGACAAAAAAATGTATCTTGAAATTACAAAAGAAAATCTAACATCTGACCAATCCCAAGCCATGCTCCCCTTAGTTACTGTAACTAGGTTGGACAAAACAGCACTGTCGAAATGGCGAAAAAGGGGCTTGGGACCTTGAGTCAATTCGGCAATGTTTTACACACAACGTTCAAGCGTCAAGGTCAAAGGTCGGCTACCTGGACGGCCTGAACGAGGAAACCACCTCAACCTGCGGGGCGCAGAACAAAGCCCCCTCCCCGCCCGCCTCCCCCCTCAGGCGCCCCACGTAGCCCCGGGTGGGCGGCTTGGGGGGGCAGGGCCGCAGGTCGCAGTAGCTGCCGCTGCCGGCCTCTGAGGCCTGCGACTGGTGGTGGAGGGGCGGGACGGGAGGGTGGGAGGCGTGGCCTAGGGGCCCCGGGGGGCTGTCGTTGGCCGAGGGGCTGAGCCGGGGCTCGCTGGAGCGCCGGGTCACGGGGGAGGGCGGGACCACTGCCAGGGCACGCCCCCCCGAGTGAGTCCTGTGTCTGCTGACTGGGAGGGGGGGAGAGAGAGAGAGGGGGAAAGAGGGGTGGGGGAGAGAGATAATAAGATATAAAAGAGTACGCTCCTATCAGAGGATTACAGCCCCCACGACACCTTTAAAGTGTGTGTCTACTTCCCTGTGTGTGCGCGTGTGCATGCACGTGCGTGCGTGTGTGGTCAGACTCACTCCCGCTGTAAGCAGGTGTCAGGGGCGTCTCCCCCACGGGGGACAGGGGGCAGCGGTACTCCTGGATCTGGTCCATGCTCATGGTACAGCTCCTCATGGAGTCCTTGTGGCCGTGGATGGTGGAGGGGCTGCAGGGCACACAGGTGCATTGGACCCCATTACGTCACACACAGTAGCATAGTCTGCTGGCTTAGGGGCGTGTGGGCAACAGGGTGTCACACAGGGCAGAGCCATGTAAGCAGAGAGTTGCGTCATCTCCGTTCACTCCAATGGACCGGTTTTGTATTTTTTCACACCGATGGCGTATCGTGGAGCCTCAAAACTGTTTCCGGAAGTAAAAGTACCCTATAAATTATATTGTACATGTAAATCAATGCATTTATTAATTACTAGTTATCCAAAAATTTAAATTGGCCACCAAGCATTTCCCGGAACTGTTTTGCGTCTCCATAAACCATGTGAGCGTTGAAAATTTCAAACTTCCGTTGCCGCGACTCACTCTATCCATGGCTCTGACACAGGGTACATGTATACATTGGCACCTGATGCGATGTCAACGGACAAAAGAAGAACAAAAACGTTGAAATTAGATGCTTCTCGCCTTTGACACACCTGTGGCACAAAAGCTTTAGCTAAAGCTACAATCTTGAACTTTGCTTTGACCAACTATGTTGTACGTGATATCCTCAAAACCTGTTTGTATCTAGAATTCCCCAAATGTGATCGAACCCACCGTTACAAAAAAAACACAGAGATAAAGAGCACCTTTTAATTAGTGATTAACATTTATTTCAACAAGTTTGAGATTGTAGCTTTAATAGCAGTGGTAGGGGATGATTGAGTGAAACATCCACATGATAGCCATAGTGAGGTTAGGCAACACAAAGTGCGGCTACTGCAGGATACAGCTAGAGTGGGCTTGTGAGCTGGGGTTTACGTGAACGTCCGTGGGAGCTGAACGGGTTTAATGCAGTTTAGTGCTCAGAAAAAAAACACTTCTGTCACACACACACACACACACAACCTGCAGACGACAAAGGGTTCCGGTTCTGGTTGTGTCAGGTCCACGGGAGTCTGGACCGGGCTGGGGCTGTCTGGGTCGCTGGTCACGTGTCCGAACAAAGAGCAGCAGCGGTAAATAACTAGCGTGGCTGGTGGTGACCAAGATGACGGCTAGCATGGAGGTGTAGGTCCACACGCACACACATCCTCACACATTTGATATTATTAACAAATAAAGCTACTATGAATAAAACACTTACATATTGGACATTTTAAATGAGTTCAAATGTATCTGAGGACTACACACACACACACACACACACACAGGCGTCCCCCTCACCTGTGTGGTATGATCCTCTCGGCGGTCAGCCCGTCCGTCATGGTGACGCTCCTCCTCTTGATGTGCGCCCCCCTCTGCCCGGAGGGCGAGCAGGCGGCGGCGCCTTGCCTGCCGGTGGCGGCGGCCAGGGCGAAGGTGGCCTCCAGGTAGCGCAGGGGCAGCGTGCGGCTGACGGGGCAGTAGATGTGCGCCCCGCTGGGCTGGGAGACCGGCCGGCGCTGGCCCACGTAGAAGCGCACCAGCTCCTGCACCGTGTCGAAGGTGTCGCTCTCCAGCACGTACTGCATCCAGAGCAGGGTGAGAGGTGAGGGCGGGTCACACTAGCCCGCTAGCACTCTGGCATGCTAGCATGCTAGCTTGCGAGAGCACTACAGTTTAAATGGGGTGATGGAGAGTGTGTCACGCTAACACGCTAACAAGAACAGAGAGATGAAAGCAAGTCATGCTAACACGCTAATATGCTAACGGTAACAGAGAGCGTTACAGGACAAAGGGACAGGACAGTCTAGTGATTAATGGTCGACTCCCACGCAAAAATTTGTGGGATCAATCCCCAACGAGTTTATATTATAGCAGTAAGCATCCTTGAGCCGTAAGTAATTTGGATAAGTGTCTATCAATGGCATTGGCAGTCACTGATTATTTCAGTATATGAGAATGTATAAGAGTCAACATGGTAATATATATTTGTATTCTCTAAAAACCAAGAACAATTTTAACTGTAGCGGTAACAATACTTGGCTGGGTGAGCATTCTAGCTGTGATAGCAACAAACCTTGGACTCGTTGGACTTGACGAGGACCTTGCTGATCTTGAAGTGCAGAACCTCGTGGTCCCACCGGCAGGTCAGAACGTAATCCCCCACGTTGGGCAGGGAGTCCCGCACCAGGAAGTCCCCGTTACGCACCACCAGAGACTCAGACACCTGGATAGGGGACACACACACCACCGCGCAAATGCTTAGTTTTGTTGTTGTTTTTTTACAAAAACAATCCTCTAGCGTCGAGTACAGTGTGTGTGTGTGTGTATGTGTGTGTGTGTAGAACTGTAGCCATAGTATATAGTATATAGTAGTATATAGCATAGTAGCCAGCTAGCTAACCCTGCTAAAACAATGATAGAATTTTCTAACGTTATAAGCATAAAAAAAATATTTATCTCTTAGATAAACTAATATTGTGCATTCACACGGACGACAAATGAGAGCGACAAGCTTGTTGCTTCTCGTAGTTTGATTTTCTGTGGTCTTCAGGTTAACACACTTAGGAAAACAGGAAAATTAAGAATAGGAAATTGTGAATCTCAAGCCAAGTCAAACCTAGGGGGCGGAGATTTAAAACGGTACCAGTTCAGGCCCGAAAGTGTGTCTGAAACACGTGCGTAAGCACAAAGCTATCCCCCATAATCACTCTCTGGTTAACGTCCAACAACAGTATCAAAGATTAGTTTTGTTAGCCATGCGGTAAAGCAATGAAGTACTTTCTGATGATTGGTATTTTCTATTAAACATCATGCCGTGTGGCTACTGTAGCTGAAAATTGCTGTAAAGCCTAACGGGAGCAGACACACACACACACACACACAAACACACACACACACACACACACACACACACACGCGCACACGCAAACGCACACGCACACACACACCTACAGTAGAAACAAGTTATGAGGAATGTCATTGGAAATACTGTTGTTGCCAGAAGAGTCTAGTCACCAGCAGGGGGCAGTGTTGTCAAACAGCAAAATCAACAAGTCTTGATGATAAAAGCCAAAACAGTCAATGCCTCCACTGTCTTCTGCTTTGCACTACTATTACTACTACTGTTTTTGTGATCGATGTACTGTATCCGACATAAAATATAAAAAAAAGACCATTTGTGAAAAAGTTGTATTATAACGATTCAAAATGCCTGCCAGGTAGCAGTGCTTGGTCAAGCTGCAACATGGCAATGGGGCTCATGGGAAATATAGTCTTTACTATGGGACACGCTATCGCCTCAGCAAAACTGCTCCTAGTTGCTTTTACAGTGAGATATATCGTGCTGACCTAGACACAGTAATGCATTACCGGGATATAACACCTATAATTAAATGAGGAGGTAAGAAGTGATTTCTGGCTTAATGAACTAGACACGTGCCATAACGGATGGAGAATGAGGATGGGAAGACATAATGCCAGAATACTTGTATGAATGGAGTTAAAGCTCAGATCTGTGACTTTCCAGTACAGATTACTGCACCATGTTATCAAAAGCTGTAACCAAGCTGTAGGCCAATAGGAGAGCATATACTCTTCATTTAGTCTTTCAGAGGAGCGAAAGAAAATACTTTTCATGAATGGGCAGTAGGCTGAATCATTACCAGCCAAAAGAATGAAATAATATATCGCAGCCAATGAAAAGGTTCCCGGTTGTCCCTTTTAAGGAAGTTCATGGGAAGCTTAGGTTTGTGTGTGGGAGTCATAGTAACCACAGCAACCAAGTATTGTTTTGGCAGCCGATGGGGTTGAGGGTTTCCCCAAGTTTACACCACAAGGCGAATTCATGAATAAATGAATATGTTTATGCAAATAGCAGGGAGAAGACTCTCAGATGGCTGTTCTAGTGGATTCTGTGCTGAGTCTTTAAACCAGGGCAGTGTGTGTGTGTGTGTGTGTGTGTGTGTGTGTGTGTGTCTGTCATCAGATTTCATGTTTCTGTGTGTCTTTATCCACAGCTGTAAACTGAAGTGCAGACATCAGCATGTGTGCGTGTGTGTGTGTGTGCGTGCCGTGCACGTGACACTGATCTCTGCTGGCTGTGAACAACAGCGACAATGTTTTTGCTTGGTACCACAGCTAAGCTAGCACCTCACTTCAGGTAAAGTGTTGTGTTATATATGTGTGTGCGTGCGTGTGTGCGTGTGTGCGTGTGCATGTGTGTGTTGTGTATGTGCGTGTGTGTGCGTGTGTGTGTGTGCGTGCGCACCTCTCGGGGGATGTGTCCGTGGTACCAGGCGTGGCTCCTGATGTCAGCGGGGCTCAGACGGAGCTCCTCCTCCAGCTCCTTGCGGAGCTTCTCCGGGGGAGACTCCAGCAGGTACTTCTCCTTGGAGAACTGTCAGAAACATACAGCAGCATGGTCACACATTGGAGACGAGACCGTCCTAGCTTGTGCTTCTAACGCTTCTGCATTACTTCGCTGCGAACGTCAGTAGCAGTAGGTTATGGCTAATAGTATGTACTTAGAACTTTAGTTACCTTAAAGGTATAGGCAGCTAATTGCAAGATAAATGTAAGATAATACACTTTTTGCCAAATATCTCCTTGCATTTCGCTATTTTACTGTTCTCTGTGCGTGTTGAAAAAATAATCTGATACTACTACACAGCCCTGACTCCGTAAATAGGAACGTAAACAAAGTGGCGAACACCGCTCGTATCAACAAAGCCGTAGCGATATGCTTTGCTTCACAATGCATTTCTATGTGTGAGGCGACGCCGCGGTGAACTGCGGAGCAATACTGGTTTGATTTGAGCTCGAAGTTAGCAAGAATGACTGACCGTGCCTTTAATTAGGAAGGTTAGCTAAAACAATGGCAATACATTGTATCCATTCATTAACAGGATACAATGCAGCGCCGCTTTATAAATAGGTGTGCGTGCTGAAAAAGTTATCCGGTACCGCTAATCTACACGGCCCTGACTCTGTAAATAGCAGCATAAACAATGTGGCAAACACCGCTCACACCAACAAAGCTGCAGCACTATGCTTTGCTTCACAATGCATTTCAATGTGTGGGGCGGCGCAACGGAGGGATACTGTTTTGATTTGAGCTTGTTCACCAGAATAACTAACCCCACCATTAAAGGCAGGGTCAGTCATTCAGCTATCACAGGGGTGGGCAATCCTGGTCCTGGAGGGCCGCTGCCCTGCATGTTTTATATGTCTCCCTGCTCCAACACATCCGATTCACATGAATTGGTCGTTATCAATCTCTGCAGAAGCCTGATAATGACCAATTCATGTGAATTGTGCTGAGCTATCACCATTCAGAATGGCTCTAGGACGCTCTACCAGATAGTACTGTATGTGATTATAGCTTTAGTTAACTTTAGGAAGGTTAGCTAAAATTACGGCAATACATACAATATTAAATACAATAGGTGAGCGCCCACGCGTTTTTTGTGCAGAGAGAAAAGTAAAGTAAAGCAAAAAGTGTTGTCGACATTATGGACAAAACCCTTTAGCACCGGAGACGAGACCTTCCTAGCGCACGTGAAGATATCTTAATGTGGTTAGGAATCACAAGCTAGCCGCTAAAAACACAGGCGACGTGCTTAGAGAGCGCATAACGTGTGTCTGGAGGCAGCTCCATTCTGTGTGAGCTGTGAAGGCAGCAGCACAGACCAGGCAGGTTGAGTAACTTCACCGCCTCGCTAGCAGCAGGCTGAGGTGTTATGGGCAGGCCCGGACATTAGCGCTGGCAGGCGCGCTGTAAATAGCACACCTTCATGCTAGGATAAAGGCACAGTACTGGATTATTCCCATGTGCAAATGGCCGTGCGGTTGACTTGCAGATATCTGCACGAGTAAAATAGAGGGCAGTGTAGGGCACACACATGCACACCCAGACACACACACGCGCACACACAGACACACACACCCACCCACACACACACACACACAGACACACACACACGCCTTGGTGACAGACGGTGTCACTGTGGGGTGTGTCATGGCAGCCGATACACACACATCTAATCTTGTGCTAACACACACATACAACCACATATACACAAAATGCTAAAACGTAGTCATGGAGTTGAGGGGTTGAGAGGGGGACCCAATTAACGTTAACGTTAATATTTAGCTTAGTTAATGTCTAGCCACAGAGCGCAAGCAGACAAGAAGTACCGTTCTTGTTCTAACCAGCCAAGTCCAGGGTGATTTCTACGGATATGACGTGTAGAGCCATTTTCACCATAAAATTCAGATTTTTATGAAAAACTGACTTTTGCCAACATTGCCACCAGCGTTGATGTGACTTATTGTGTAGTTTACAGCTCAAAAAACACAATTTAGGGTGCAGTTACACTTCAAAAGACATTGAAGAAGAATCCAGTCAATTCAGACACACAGCAGCCCAAAATAAACAGACAAATATGTGCACAGAACAACCCACCCACCCACCACCCACCCCGAATCCCCAGAATCCCCCTGGGTTAGCTTCCATTTGTTTCCAATCAAAGTTTTAACAACTGCTGAAAGCACTGCCTCATAATTAAATATCAAAGTTGGTCAATGTGGTGTGTGTGTGTGTGTGTGTTCAATAGAGAAAGAGAGAGAGAGAGAGAGAGAGAGATTTTATATGGAAGTTCATAAGAGGAGGTGTGCATGTGTGTGCTGTGTATGTGTGTCTGTGTGCGAGGAGATATGAGGAGACGTCAGGGGCCAGACAATCGATAGGGGGCCCCGGGCCCTCAGATGAGATTATTAACTTCCCCCTTCATCACCCTTCCCTCTTCCTCTCTTCCCTGTCCTCCAAGGGGAATCACGCACACACACACACACACACACACACACACACACACGCAGGCACGCACACACACACACACACACACACGCACACACATGCACACACGCACACGCACACACACACACACACGCACACACCCCGACACACAGATTAGATTTGACACGCGCGAGCGTGTGTGTAGAGAACGGGACAATAACAGAGCAGAGAGGTCAAGTGTGCAGTTATTGCTTTTCCTCGTCTCCGTGGAAACCCAGGAGAGGCCTGCTGCCACTGAGCTGATGCTCAGTGATGGAACTGGTGTGTGCGTGTGTGCGTGTATGCGTGTGTGTACGTGCGTGCGTGCGTGCGTGCGTGTATGCGTGTGCCTGCGTGCGTGCATGTGTGTGTGTGTGTGTGTGTGTGTCAACCTGCTGAATGAAAACATTGACAGGCAGACTATTAGAAATACAGACAGAGACCAGCAGAAAGACAGACACGACTAGACACACAGCTAGACATACAGACAAATAGACAGACTATGCTATACAGACAGACAGACAGACAGACAGACAGACACAGAGAAGCAGCAGCTGATGACTATATGCATGATGAATATAACTGCTACAGTAGGCTAGGTAAACGCACAGGACTGATCGCAATTAGTGTGCTCGTGTTCGCCAGGACCAAAAGATAATTAAGAATTCAAATTGAATGAAAATGGAAATGAAATACATCAGAAACCGAAAGGATGTACCAGGCAATGTCAGCTTCTTATTTGAATTAACATATTTCATATACTAGGATATGTTACAGTGCAGTATAGTTATATAAATATGGCGTCGTATTTTTAAATTGTTCCAAGATGACCGAACATAACCGCAACCGCAATTAATACGGGAGCAAAATGCATAGTTAATATATTAATGTCGGAATACAGAACGCCGAGTGTTCCGCTAACACTCGGCGTTCCGCTAATTCCGCTAACTTAAGTTCCGCTAATTTAAACTGAGGTGTTTATGGGGTGTCATCACAGTCAGAAAGTATTGTTTGAAGGACAAAATGGCAAATTGGCTTTCTGCTCTAGTCAGACCGCATGTCAATCAAAACTATGGCGATGTTGAGATGTTTGGTACGGGACTACCTGCTGACTATTGCAGTAAAATGTGACATTATGCTATGTAACCTATTTCATTAAGTTGAGAGATTCAGTTAATTAATTCACACATTTGTTCATTATCACCTGATCATGAAAACGTATGACCGAGCATTGCTGTCACAGACGGGCACTCGAGTATTCAGTGCCCTGTGACAGCCCGTGCCCATCCCTTATTAGCACGTGCACACATGGTCAGGAACCAGCCGGCTGTAGACATTACGACCTCCATCCAGGAGTGGAGAGAGACTAAAGCTAGACCCCAATATGAGAACACATCCTATCAGCTCTAATTTAACCGTCTAATAGTCTAAAGCGCAAGGCGCACACTGCATTTAGGGCATATCTAAATCCACGTTTGCTATTTTAACAGCAGATAAATGGTCAGTGCGCCGGGTGCATGGTTAAAAAGGGTTGAATTTAATTTCTAATCCTTATTAATAATTTGTGCGCTCCTGCACATATGTATGTGTAACAAGCAGAGTGTACGTTGGCTGTGCAGCCGCCATAGGCGATACTATTTTGATAAAGCGCTGCGTGTTGACTTCAGACCAGGTTTTTACTGGTTTCACTTTCCGCTGCTCAAGATAGCAATGCACCAGCAATGATCCAGACCTGGTGCTGGATGGCGCTGGATGGAAAAACGACAACTGCGTCGGTCTGACACAAGCAAAGGCACTTGCATTCCCACCGGTTGTAAGATAGGGCCCAATGTGTGTAATATAAAGTGACCTCTGATCTTATCAAATAAATTAACAATTACAAGTTAAAGGCGGCCATTCTCAAGAACGCTTGCTACTGTAACGTTGAGCTCAAATCAAAACAAACTCCCTCAGAAGCTCCGCCCCACACACAGTTGTTGTGAGCGATGTTTTTGTTTATGCTCCTATTCACAGAGCTCAGTTTAACAATTAGCCTGCAATAAATGACTACACCTTTAAATATTTATCACAAATGCACTTTCATCAACTTACTTTCTAATTCACATTACCTTTTATAACCCAACTTGAATCAAATACTTTAATTTGTATAACTTCCACCCCTCATATGTGTGAACCGTATGTGGTCACTAAGGCAACCACCACGATGAGAGAACCAGACAAAGACGCATATGATGTGGAAGATTATTATAAGAGACACTGTCATTTAAATGCCCCCTGCACTGCAGCCCGGGTTACCATGGAAACGTGTCACTCTGTCTGTGGTGTGTGTCTGTGTATGCGTGTGTGTGTCAGTTACCCTGCTGGTCTGCCAAGGCTGACACATCCCATAATACTAATACTACTACTACTATTAGCAACTAGCCTCCCACACTCAAATGAAAGTTTGCCAATTTGGCTAAACTGGCACGTTTACAGAGCTATTCATTGTTAATGTGCACTGTCCATGTACATTTACACTGCATGAATTATACAGCTGCTGCTGCTAACATTATGACAGATAGTCATACTATAATACTACTGTAATGTATCATGCCTCTCTGTATGAAAAGTGTTTAAATGGGGCAAGATGGTTGATACCAGGAAAGACCAAGTACACATTAAATACATATACAATACTATATAATTATTCCTCTCCGATTTGGCTTGTAGCCAAATCTTCTATTTGTTTTTACTAAAGCTGACTAGTTTTTACAGAGTATACATTTGAAACTGGGTATTTCCATATGCAATGTAGGTTAACTACGCATGCTTAATATCTTTGCAGAACTCATGTTTCGTCTTACAGTAAAACAACCGTTAAATTCCTTGGTTGACAGGAACTACCAAAAGCACAAAACACACACACACACACACACACACACAGACTGCACAACACATATCTCTTCTGAAAAAAACAGCTTCTCAATTGGCTAAAACATTCTCATCTGTTAATGGGTTACCTGTCTGTCTGCCTGCCTGCCTGCCTGTCTGCCTTCATAACTCTCAAGCATGCATCGATCCCTCTTAAGAGCATGTTCTGTTCTATGTGTCTGCCTGCTTGTCTCTGTTTAGGTATGTATTTATACTGTATATTCCAGTAAAGGGTCTGTGTCTATTCATCATTTTCTAAATGTGCCCCTGATCTCATTTAGTGGCCCTAGAGGGCCTCTTACTTGCACTGTCCAGTTAAAAGCAGGGTTAGTCATTCTCAAAAATGCTTGCTAATTTTGATCTCAAATCAAAACAAACTCCCTCAGAAGCTCCGCCCGCACATTGAAGCGCATTGCGAAGCCAAGCAGGTTTTGTTGTTGCGAGTCGTGTTGGCCACTTTGTTTATGTTCATATTCACAGAGCCAGGGCTGTGTAGAAGTACCGGATCCATTTTTCAGCACGCGTAGAGAACGTTAAGCTAGCGAAATGCGAGGAGATATTTGTTGAATTCGACTAAAAGTTTATTAGCTTACAATTAGCTTGCAATTGCTGACTATACTGTTTGGGTCTTACTATCTGAAAATGTTTCACATGTGTACGTCCTGGCGTGTAATAATTAGCCAAATCTCCCACAATCCACTCTGTGAGCCACTGTTTCGGCTAGGTAGCCACATGGATGGAACTCTGGTGTGCTGAGCCGAGGAGGCACAGATAAAATATATATTCATCATCATAATGCCCTGTATGTGCACAATGGAGAGGAAAGCGCCATGGCATCCGCTATGGGGGGTTGAGGTGTGTGTGTGTGTGTGTGGGAGGGTTCACGCCCACACCCTCACCTCCAGCCAATTAGAAGTCTAAGGATATTACCAAGCCCCTATTGAAAACAGAAAAAAAAAAAAAAAAAAATATATAAACTACTGCTGATGAATGAAAGACCCGTTCTGCCAATAAAATATCCACATACTATACATAGGTCTATATATCATGTTTTCAGCACGCACATATAACCGCAAGGTAGCAAACGGCGAGGAGATGTTTGGTGAATTTCACAAAAAAGTGCATTAGCTTACAATTAGCTTACAGTTAGCTTACAATAGCTAACTATACCTTTAAAACAACTAAACACAAAGGCAGATTGTGTGAAGCGCCCGTGAAGGTGAATTAGCACAAAGGAAAACATGCGCCAACAACAGCGCAGCGTGCGATCACACGAAGAAGAAGACGAAGGAGGAGAAGAAGAAGAATAA
>JAODTR010022033.1:22500-24277 GCA_025399935.1 Amblyopsis rosae
CCAGGCTGGTGTGTGTGTGTGTGTGTGTGTGTGTGTGTGTGTGTGTGTGTGTGCGTGTGCTAAGGGTTAATGTGCCCCAGGTGTGTTATGTGCCTTCATGTGCAGTGGGGTGTATTGAAGAGGAAAACATGGCTAGCTGAAAGCTAGCAGCCATCATGCTAGTATACTGTATGTGTGTGTGCGTGCATCCGTGTGTGCGTGCATGTGAGCATGCGTGCGCTTTCCTCGGGGTGATGTTCTGTAACTCAGCTAGGGGTGCACGATATTGATAAAATGTGATATTGCGATATTGATAATGAAAATTGCAATATCGATATTAATGTCGATATTTTAAACATAAGTAAAAACACAGGGAATGGGAAATGCATCAAAATATATTCATAACACATCAAAACAACACATTTTCATCTGACAGTCTGTTGTTGTACCAGTCGGACACAACAGTAATTCCAAGGTACAGAGAAGGCATTATTTTTGGCCACTGATGTTTCCTCTTATAAATATGTATATGTATATGTATGTCTAAATCAAACACAACTAAGCAGCCAATGGACGCGTCTCTCCACTAAAGAAAGTGAATATTGCACTTCATGCTACATTTTCGATATGATATTGCGCAACGTGATATTGCGATAACGATACTGAAACGATATATTGTGCACCCCTAAACTCAGCGATCGGTTTTCCCTCCCAGCCGTCGGCTGCCAGACGGGAATGGGGCGACGGCTGATCCACATCGGTCTGGTGTGAGGCACAAACCTCTGCTGTGCTCCACACGCCTCAGAAGACACACACACACACACACAGCTACTAATGACACAGCAGCAGTAAAACTAGAGCACAGGTTGGGATAACCTCCAGTCCCAATCCGATTATTATTACTACAAATTATTACAAAAATGTTTTATATAAAGCAGAGCAGGAATTAGCGCTGCTTTGCTTCCCGGGAGTAAAAAACAAGTTGACAGAAATCTTCACATCAATCATACACACATCATGATGATGTCATGTGTGTGAGTTTTTTGTTTTTGTTTTGTGAGCCACAGTACACTGTACCAGGAGCAACCAAAATGCAAATGAGTCTTAAAAATGAAACATGACAATTTAAACACTGGATGTTGGTGTCGCATGTGGGCCATGTGACGATACATCGAATATGTTTGATGCATCACCCACCCCTTCTGACTTCACACACACACAGCATGACTTTACACCGAAAATGAAGCTATGAAATCAATTGACTCAATTCAAAATGTTTAATTATTTTGCCAGTTATGATTATCTACAGTACAGTAAGCTGCTTATCTTAGAAAATAGTTAAACTTTTACAAATCACATTATAAGCACAACGTTTAGATTTCACAGTGAATATGTGATTTGCTTTTGTTTTTCTGTACGAACTCTCTCATTACAATCTGCGGCATCACATCGCCTATAAAAAAATGAATGGATATGCAGTTATTACAATACAAACCACAATACCGTTGCCTACAGTATGTCTTTAAGATAGCTGTGGCTGAAAATAAATGCAGCCAAAATATTCTACAGTTCCAGTGTCTAGTTTTATTTAAATTCATCTTGCTGAGGGAGTCAGTGTTGTAATGCCCCGGGATCTAATAAAGTCAGCTAACAGCCCAGCATGAGGCCCGCCAGTCTAAGGGAGACACTCACTCAGAAGTACAACCCCTCTCTCTCTCTCTCTCTCTCTCTCCCCTCTCTCCCCTCGCTCTCTCTCCCCCTCTCTCTCTCCCCTCGCTCTCTCTCCCCCTCTCTCTCT
>JAODTR010022068.1:0-24252 GCA_025399935.1 Amblyopsis rosae
ATGACTTTACTTACCTTTTGCTGAGGAGGGACACCTTGTAGACCAATAGAAGATTAAAACCTCACATTCCAGAACCAGCAGTAGAAGTCTGGAGGCCTATTGGCTCTCAGTTACACACAAGGCTCCCCTGTGTTCCTTTGATGGATCAATAGGTGGACAGTGTCTGGGGAGAACATGGTCCCTGGTAGAACACATATGGGGACGGCTACTGTATAAGAGGGCTGCCATCAATCTGCAATCATGTGTAGTACTCACGCACGCGCACATGCAGTATTGCAGAGTAATGACATGGGAATCCAGAACAAATTCTATACATTTCCCATTCGTATGTGATGGTAATATTGCCAATGCCAACCCTTTTCTGACACATTTGTGATACATTTTGTTTGTTGTTTGTGATCAAAGACCAGGCAGAAACAGTAGCTGCATTGGGCCATTCATTTATCATGAAATAAGTGCATTCAATCCATTCATAGCAGGCTTTTATCGCTACCCTCTGTATTCCAGTGGCAGGGCAGAATGACAGTATGAGGACTGCCTAATGTTATGTTTCTTGTGCCTAACAAATGTGCCCTGATCCTAAGCTTGTGACGTGTTGGTCTTTCATCCTCTCATACTCACACACTAACTCCTTGAGAAGTGCTAGTTCAACATAAATCATTTCTGAATACTTTAGGTAAATCCAGACCATGGGAATGCTGAAGGCAGGAATGAATGATCCAGTGTTCTGCAGTGTCATGCTAGCAGTCATTATATGACAAGACTTTCATTACAAGTCTCGTCAGAATCAGTGAGACATTGTGTTTACAGTCTTCCACAGTAGCCCAAACACACAAGATAGTCTGTATGAGTTTACACTTACTTTTCCATGCCTATGTCTTGATATATTAATGGCCTGATAGTGTACAATCATGTATTTATTGTTAGTAGACGTTATCTGGCAATATGTATATGCTGTAAATCCTTGTGTGCTACATGCTTGTCAGTCACCTTTTTCTTAAACCACAGTGTGCATGAAAAGAAACAATGAATAAAAGATGTTGTATTATTATTTCCGTATTCACCATTGATGCTCGACCTCATTGTGTGTCATTGCATTCTTGTGTTTTATACGATTAACAAGTTGCAGATGTAGGCGCTTATCCCCGGCATACCAAACATGTCTCCAGCTGACTCGTCACTTTTCCCCTGCATGCAGGCACAGCTACAGTATAGGCACATGTAAATGGATTTAAACTGCAACTGACGCTCAAGATCACACACTGCAGCACCAATCACAGCGCGACAACTGTCTGTGTGGAACAGTAATAACATCACATGGTGAGTGTAATAATAACAATAATACTTTATTGCCAACACTTTGCAAAACACAATTATAATAATAAGCTGGGTATTTTCGTAAAGAATTTAAGATACAACGTACATTTTAGTAGTAAATGGCCTGCAGTTGACAAAAATGCACCAAGATAATATAATGAGAAAAAAAGATAAGTTGTTTTTCTATTATATGTATATTATTGCATTTAAACCACAAATTGAGTAAAATAAATAGAGAATTGACATAAAACACGCAGCCACATGCCTTAGTGGCTGGTGAAGCAATCTTTAGATGGAATAAGATGATGCTATTCAGTCACTGGATCACATTATTCAATGTGGAGGTTCAGTATACAATTAGCTTTCCTCCAAACGTCTGCATTCCAGCTTATAACTACAGTAAAACCCACTGTTTTATTGTTTCAAAATTACATAATACCAATATCAACATCAAATACAATATCAGAGTATTTGGCATAAAGATAGATCATCTTTCCAAATCCGATGTAACCATTAAAACACCACATTCACACAAATAGTCTACAAAACCATTTGGTTTTGTACAGTTGAACTTATATTGGTTATTTCCTTTTGTTAATGTTACTGCATGTTTGTGCCTGAACTAAGGCTATTATTTTCAATTGGGCCCTAATACTGTCATGTTGTTGAAGTCTATTTTTGCTTGAGATCTATTTTTAAGCTTTGACAATGTAGGACATTCTTGCTAAATATGTTCCTTAACTTAATACACATCTGTACATTACAGTAGCAGTACACACATCTATTTCAATATGAAAGTAATTTGCCAAGTCAACTTCCATAAGGATCTTGAAACTAGACAATAAATATCATTGTTAAGAAACATGTCAAGGTATTTGTCATCTTATCCCTGCAATTTCAACAGTTTGTAAACATCAACTCAGAGAGGTAGAGGTCATTGTGGTGTGCAACATTGGGTAATTCCTGTCTGGAGAAGGACTGGCTGGCGTTCTTCAGTCCCTTTGGAGGCGACCCTATTCTCCCATACCATTCACTCGTCAGGCCTGTTAAGATGCAGGCCATGACTTAGACTTTGTTTTGTCTGACTTTCTGCTCTGACCACAATGATTGACACAACCTGGTAGAAGTTATTTCTGTATTTATCCTGAAATACATGAGATTGTAAAAATACTGGTGCGCATAATGGTATTGAATAAGCAAGAGAAAAATAGTGGGGAGAATAATTCATGAATTGACTGAGTGATTCAAAGGATGATGAAATACATAATGCATCAATATAGCAATTTTTTTAAATTCTGTTTTTGTCCTTGCAAAGTTCTCTTTTTTCAGCAGAGGGTAAATTATAACACAAAATAACATGATAATACCTTGAGTTTCAGCAATAGAACCCAAGTCTACTGTATTTCTCCAAATAGCAACATTGGCTTAAACCACTTCTGGAAACTTGATTCAGTGGCCCCCATAGAGAATATGTCACTTAAATATATCATATGGGTATCCTATGACTAATGATGGTAATATCTGATTTACTCATTATTTTAATGTTATGTTCATAATTATATTTCTGAGATGCTTTTAGCAGTTCAATTGAGGTTGGGGAATGTGCACCTGCCTAATTTTAATTCCATGGACAAAGTCTGTTTTGTCACATCGTGATGATGAATACTTTATGCAGAAAATGTTATATAGTTAGATTTTTTAGTATCAGTAATATTTTTGATAGACTGGATTTGTATTGTATTGCATTGTGTTTTTCATAATTGTTCTGGTACAGGCTAAGCCAGTATAGTGACCATGCGGTTCTGCGCTGCTTTAGGACCCAGGGCAGCTTTGAGGTCTACGCGCTGCGGGATCAGCGTGCTCGCATTTGTATGCGTTGGCGCTTCACCGCAGCAGTAACCGCACTATAGATGATGCTACCTGATTTTATTTTTCTGGAGAGGATTAGGCTTCTGCATTGCAAAGGACTCTGGCTGGGTTCTAGTTTACAACGATATTGGTAGCCGGTTCCCCTAAGTCGTTTTATTGCCAGCTATTTAGGTTTCCTTGGTCATCGTGCGCTGAGAATAAAAGTTTGAGAGCTACTACTGTAGTATGGATCATTTTCTCGGTTAGGAGCAACACACGCGCAGCAGTTCTACACCATTATTCTGGAAAGGTAAGTTGGATTTCACTACTGACAACCAACGTATGGTGTGAAGTGCTGCGTTGATGAGCGCATTGGTTTGGTAACATTGACAGTCTCTAACCTAGAAATTGTTGCAATGCATTATGCACATATAGCGAATGTTTTTTAAGTGGCTTACACATGGGTTGTTGGTTCATAACCCATAGCGACTGGGAAACTGAAATGCTGAAATGAAAAGCTGAAATGTCCACAACAGTTTATTTCAGTAGTAGTGCAAACTCACATTTTGTTTGACGCTGCCTTTTCTTAACGGTAACCAAAGTGAACGTAGTGCGCACACTTCTCTATTTATTGTGGGTAGCGCATGGGCTTGCACGAGGTAGTACTTGTTATGCATTCTTCATAGCATACGTCTACTTTGTGAGCGCATGTTGACTAAAGTCCATAAAGCTCACGCAGGCAATTGCATAAGTGATTTACACAGGGTCAACGTGTCGTGTTTCTGTCAGCCCTGTCGCACAACATGAGGAGCTAAGTGAATGTTGCACGGTTGCCCTCTTTCGGAGACGGAGCTGTCCTCTTTGTGGTGCTGAAAGTTTTATTGTAATCTACTGTAAATCTCCGCACGCATAAAGACCCCAAACATCAGGCTAGGAGTTGCACACCTATCTTTAAATGGCCGTGATCAATTTACGTGTAAGCGTTATCATTTACACATTTGGACTAGCCTATTAGATGAGTGATCGATATAATTAACATAGCCTGTCCTGCTGCATGGTGAACCGACTTGTCTGTAGGCGTTGCAGTGGTAACTAGGGAACGATAAATCAATACGTCGATCATGAAAGAACACGGAATGGTAGAATTTCACGAGGAATTCCGATGGAATGATCTCGTTTTTAATTTGGAGATGCATGAGCGACGTAGGCTACTTTATAGTATATCTCTCCACTGATATTAGAATATTACATTTTACAGAAGTGGTTTGTAATCAAATAACGAGTTTGTCAATAGTAAATACTATGTCTGTCTTATTAAGCAGTAGATTGTTACAGTTAAGTTAAAATCCCAGTACTGCCTATGTTGTTGAGTTGACTCTTGTACTCTATGTTCAGTCTCTGGGGGTAGACCTTGCTGTGACTTTAGCCCTGAATCCATTTTTGAAACGTATGGTCTGTCTTCTGAGATTGCCCTCTATCAATAACTCTATCAATCTAATCTACAGTACACTCAGAACGTCTCTAGGAAGTGTCCAGGTGACTACTATGACTTTGCCTCGCTTGTGCTCATAGTGATATAGTTAGCACTATCATTTTAACATGTTTTTGAAGGAGTGTCAGATTTTAAAGTAATTCATTTTGTTACACGAGAATGTAATATAATTGCAATGTCTAAATATCCATTATTAATGTAAAGTGATGTTCAGTTTAAACCATATTATGATATTAGGGGGTTACCATGATTTCATTACATTATTGATTGTTGCAGCTGGTTCTGTTGGGTACAATTTAATCTGTATACTATACATTGGCTGCACAATCACTCTTCACATTTATATAGTCACATGGAATATCACATGCAGTCATAATGGTTAGTATCAGGTGCACAGCATACAGTAAAATAATGTAATATCAGCACCTCCAAATGAAGGAGAGCAGTTGAAATGCTGGTCATATTGTGCAGCGCTCGTTGCTTTTGTAGCAGATTAGGTGCCTTCATCCAGTGTTTTCCTTTGGTCACATATCTCTGGAGTCTAACATAATCCAGAAGGGTTTATCAAAAGACTTGTGTGGGGTAACCAAAGCAGAACATTATGGCAGAGGCATTCTAACAAGATGAGAATGAGTCATTAGTGTTCAATAGGCAAAAGTGTAGAAAGTCTTCGAAATATGCACAGTCCCAGCTTCTGTATAAGATCTTGTATTGTCACATGCTTGGTGTTGTTCTTATAGTGGTATAGTATATAGGCCAGTTACACCTTACATATAGTTGATCATCCTGTAGTTCAATTCACTACTGTTGCACAGACTTAAAAACACCCCGGGAGCGGGTGTACTGACAATATTTAAAAAATAAATCATGTCAATAGAAAACAGCTTCTAATCAGAAATCACCACCAAAATCACCCAGAGCGAAGAGGATGCGCAGAAGTTCTCCATTATTTTCCTATTTTCTTGTTATCCTTCGTTTCACATCTCCATTTCACCCTCCAGATATTTGAAGGCCCCGAGGCAGGTAACCATTGATTCCTGCTCTTTTTATTGTGTCCCTTTTTCATTCGGCGGTCGTGATGGGAATGTGATCAGTGTGGCCCATGGGGTGGTGTGATTGAAAAGTTGCAGTCCTGAGCTCCCGTGGCTCTCCCCAACCTCCCGCACCCCCCCTTCCCCCCGCACCCTCCACAGAGCCGTGGCCTGACCAACAAGGGAGACGATCCTGGTCCCCCCCCCCCTTGCAAAAGGCCGTGCTCTGCCAGTGCCACAGCGGCCGTGGGCAGGTCTCATCATTCCTCACATGACATGGCCATTATGAACGCTTCGCTGGCTGGCCTGTCAGTCATTGTGGTGGCAAGTCAATTAGTCATATCTAGAAAGACCGGGACATCTTTTTTTTATGGGTAACGGTGTTTGGGAAGGGAGGTCGGGGGGTGGAAGGGGTCTTGGCTATGATTGTAATTACTCTTCCCTGTCTGCATGCAGCGTGGGGTTTTTCCCTGGGGTCCTCCAGTGTGCTCCCACCTCCGTAGACATCCACGGTGATCCTGGGTGATTGGAGACTACATTGCCTGTATGTTTGGATGCTGTGTGATGGATTGGCGTTCCATCCTAAGGGTCTTGGATCGGGAATGAGTAGGGTAGGATATAGTGTCCTAAAATTGTGTTTAAACCATTTCCATTGTGGGGAAGATATTTTTGCATGTAATATAAACACACTATAGCAGACCAGAATTACTGGATTTTTTAAGGATATGATTAACGTTAAGAAAGATTAACTTAAATAAAGACGGGCCAAGGAGAAGAGGATGAGCAAAAACATGTAAAACATATAAAATGTATAAAAATGTAGATCACGGCTGTGAATGAAGATATCTTCAGCAGTCTGGCAGCCTGAGCAGCCACACGGCGCCTAATGCCTGCCATGCACCTGGAAGATTGTTTAAAATTAATAATTCATTACAATGTTACAGCTGTAAAGCGTGCTGACAGGTGCTTTAGATTGATTAGTTGATGCTTCAACCAGTTCCTTGCATTTAAGCAGCATTTGCGTTCAGCACGACGAATAGGTTGTGGCGTATTTGTGAGAATCTCTCCAGAGAACTTGTCCTTCCCATACTGTCCAGTGTTTCTGTAATGACAGACCAATATATAGCTCCAAAGAGTGTGAAATGGAAAAGATAAAAATGGCAACTGCATCCACACTGATCTGGCTCAGGATAATGGTAAATTTTCTGCTAGGGAGCTCAATGTAACATTGGTCGTATTAGAGTGCATTCCAGACCAATACTTGTGATGTGTTCCAGACGGAGCTGGCTGCTTCAAGCCAAACAACCTGCGCCCCAAAAAGAAAGGCTCATGTTATTTGGCACGTCACATTAGGCAAGATGCACCGGTGCTAAGCCTGCGTGGTGAACTGCTGCCCTGCTCAAGGGGCTGTATTTCACTACTGCTGTAAGCTGCATCAGACCGTTGCATCAGAAGATAAGCTTTTGGCCCACCTGACATCACCAGCAAACAAGTCTTCTATTATGTTAGTAGTTAAAGAAGCTTGCAGACATATTTTCATATATTTAAGAAAATAGCTGGATTCACGTTCTCATATTTCTTAATAAACACACAATATTTGCAGTTATGGGTATATTGTATTACGTATTAGGAATGTTTTAATTGGGGTTTTAGTAGTTTATTTTCACCAGAGCCAGATGGGCTGTCAAGAGCAATACAAACAAAAGTTTCTTGAATTTGTGTTATTTGTTTGCCTAAAAAGTTTGTTCACACAGACACGTTTTCAAACATGGATTATTATAGTATATAATTTCTACCCCCAATGTGTCTAAACGTCCTCCACATCCGTGGTTCCACACCCAAACCATTCCACCTTTAAAATATCTGTATGAATTTGTATTTCTGTATGCAGTAAGACACTGTATTATTTAGCATGTTTAAAAGTCTTACGATTTTGGGTCCCAGTGGGACCTGCTGATCTGTATTTAGGATGTTTTTATTCTTGGTGTGTTTTAAAATGCAGTTTCATTTTGAAGCTGCCCTATAATTCTGAGAGTCTGGGAATGATGGGGCCAAGACAGAAGAATTCTACTGAGGAACAATGTCCTGGAACATAGTTGCAGAAATGTGCCTGCCATCCTTTACCTATCTCTCTGCTTGTGTTGTAACGTTCAAATAGACATTGATGGTCATCTCTGGCTATACTGTTCCATTCCCTTGCTCTCTAGTTTTATAGCTCCGATATGAGAAACACTAGCTCAGTGACATGGAAGATGAGAAAATACACTCTTAATCTCCAGGCTTGATGGGCAATCCCAGTTACCCAGAACCTAGTATATCAAAACCAGCATGGTTTGATAACACAGCCTAGAGTGAGTGGACATATTCTGTTATATTGTATTGGAGTATTCTGTAATGAACAGACAAAGTGAAAACACAAAGTCAAGGTCATTAATTTAGTGTGTCCATATCGAAATACTCACCAGGTATTTACATACTCCTGTTTGTATATCCTCAAACAAAGCGCGTGCTCAGCAGTGGCTTCCTATTTGATGTCAATATCTATCTTGAAACCAGATTGGGAAGTGTACACACCAGGCCGGGTGATTTGTTTGCCTTTGTGTGTCATATGCGCACACCTTACAGTTGTTGTTGCAACAGTCAAACCCATGTTCTAATGTGTGATGTACACCATGCAGCTGTGAATTATTTCTCTGTGGTGACAATGCGCGCCGGGTCATGCATCCATCTGTAGGAGTTGTGACTCTGTCTGCAGGCGCTGTCTATCAAAACGTATGCTCCAAAATGCATAGTGATGTTGGCCAGCACAAGACAAAATGCAGTAAAAATCCTCTTTTAGGCAGCTGTGAACAAGCAGGGAACCCGCCAAAGATACACCGAAGGCCAAAAGATAAAAAGACCCATGGTTTAATCTGTGTAATAGATACGGTATAATGCGTTCTCTCTCCTGTCCTCTTAAAATCAATGGCTATTACGTTTTCATGCCTGCCAGTACTGTGTGACGAGCATGTTTATAACCCCAACATACACACAGGCCCAGTGCATTAGATGCTTTGCTTAATGGTGGGCTGGTGTGGCCCCATGGACGTCATTTGTCCCCTGTAATTACCTGGAGGTAGAGATTGTTATTCATGGTAAGAGACATGGGAATTGGCCGTCCTAGGCCAACCTCCTCCAGGCTTAGTGCTCGGAGGATTGATGTTGGAGGGTGTGCAGGAACCAGATGCTACCCCATGATTTCCGAGTGTTTGTGCTAATGATGAGCTCCACGAGGCTATCTTTCCCCCTTTGTTGTTAATGGTGGCTCAGGCTGATTTAAAGTCGGATTTTACTGACTGAGCGCCGGCTCGATCTGTTTCTTGCGGGCTCATCACCAAGAGCCATAGCTCTTTTGTACAGTGGGAACTATATTTTATAACGTAGTCATTTCTATGTGGCTCAGTGGGGCAGTGAAGACCCCACAGAGCTTCTAATTGGACTCTACCGCCATTTGTTTAGGAGGGCTGTGAACCTGTTGTAATTAGCGTTGCTTTAATCTCTGTTTGCTGTGGAGGTGTGAGAATGTAAATGCTTACAATATGTCTACTGTAGACATGTATAGTGTTACATGATGTACAGCAGGGGTGGGGAGTCCTGGTCCTGGAGGGCCACTTTCCTGCATGTTTTAGATGTCTCCCTGCTCCAACACACCTGATTCACATAGTTCGTTATCAGGCTTCTAACGTTCATTTGAGTCAGGTGTGTTGGAGCAGGGAGACATCTAACACATGCAGGACAGTGGCCCTCCAGGACCAGTATGTTACACACTGCAGACCCCAGGGCAGACATGTCTTCTGTAGACACACGTCTGTCCGAGCCAGAGTCTCCCATGTCTTTAAAATGGGCGGTTATATGCCCTTGTGTTCACACCCCTTCTGCCTGTTTAGTGTTTGCTTGTGCATAGGTGTGTGTGTGTAGGATGGGACACGCCATGGAGGCTGGCTCTAATTCCCAGTGGTGTCCATCAGGCCCCCCTGCCCCCAATCCCCCCCGTCCCCCACCCTCCCAGCTCTGACAGGAGGGGTTATTATTTCCCCATCGCCCCAATGGTCCATGTCCCCCCCTCCCCCGCTCCCGGCCACGTGACTGACAGCTCTGTAAACACAGCCAGCTACGTGGTGAATGAGTGAGAGATCACCGCACTGACCCCCCTCGTCTCCCCTTCTGCCCCTCCCCAGCCCGGCCCACTACCCCTCCCCCTCCCCACTACCCCTCCTTTAGCCCCGCCCATTACCCCTCCCCTCATCCCCCTCCGTGTCCCAAACCCCTCTTCCCCAACGCCCCATTCCCCCTCAAACACACACACACACATAATATAATTATTCTGGTCTCTGCGGGTTCTGACCCGGGACGCCCACAGCTTTCTGCTCACCTGACGGGGGGCAGGGGTGTAAGGTTGCAGAGTAAGGTCATCACTAATCCTGGCACACCCTTGCCAGTAGAAAAGGAGTATCCACAGCAACCCCCGATCCCTGGGTGTTCTCTCTCGTCTCCCCCCTTAGGTATTTTTACTGGTTCTGGATATCCCTTAGTTTGAATAGAGACCGTAGATGCTTTCTTGTGTGTGTGTGTGTGTGTGTGCATGAGGGGAGCACCCTCCAGTGTAACTGAGACAGATGAGCGTTCCATGGACAGGTTTCCCAGCAGGCCTTCCCCAGCAGAGCACCGGTCCCCTTTTACCACCACTGAGCCACACTGTCTATTTCACGGCTATTCAGCCCTGGTCTTGGGCACCCACTGTCCTGCATGTTGTACATGCTCCTGCACACCACCTGGTTCACATTAGAAGCCTGATGTTGGAGCAGGGAGACATCTATAACCTATAATATGTATTAGTGACGACAGTTGAAATCAATTAATATTCCTTTACGAGCAAAAGTCACAGATCTAGTGCACTGCCAATAAGAATAATTACATTTTGTATACATCCTACCGCATCCAGTATCAACAACAACAACCGATAATCTGCACACACAAAATCTTGTAATAGCCAATGAGACATGAGCTGACTGGGAGTAACATCAACGTCGCCAAACTGAATCCTGGCAATTATGCTACGTAGCTTCCATAGCTAACGGCGATCTGTGTATTGACTGCATGATTGACAGTTTGTTTTGCTCTGAGGTCACATTTGACACGGAAGTTTACCACATCCTTGGAATCGCCTCTCTGAAATCGCGTGGTCCTGCAACTTAAAAAATGTGTTATGTATGTGGTACCCAACATTTTAAAAATCGGTTAAGATTTTAAAATCCTTTAGTGTAATGTCATTCTGGAGAAACATTGTTGATATTTCAACAAAGACACCTATCCCTTCAATGCCATAGAGTGCTCCCTCAGATCCACTTAAATACAAATAATCATTAATCCAATGTATTTCACAATTTGGTGTACCAGTTCAGTTACAGGTGTGGTAATAAGAAAGATACATGTTTGTACATGTTTGTATACACACATTGCCAAGGCTGGGATAGTGTTCTGGTGTGGTCTGCACCACTTTATGTTCAAAAGTATAGCGCCAAGGCTGTGTGAAACAGCAGATCTTTTTGTACAGTATTCTTTAGCAATTCTCTCTAGCAGTTTTACCTTTATTAAGATAGAATGGATTTCTATCTAGGACTTTACTGTGCAATAAAGTGACACTAGATTATATTTACTGTAAGAAAGCAAAAACACAGCGTTTTCAATACATGTTTTAGTCGCTTAGCAACCAAATGCCACATGGCTCCCTGCAATGCGTGTCAATCGGCAGCAAGTCAATATATCAAGACAAACTCAGAGATCTGCGCTGGACATACACTGTAGCGATAGCAAAGCGAACACGCCCTATCTGAAAGGCCCTTACTGCACTATATTGTACCTCTTGGCTTGGCCCTCTCTGTTTGCTACAGTATATATGTCCTAGGGTGAACCTACTGGTGCACTGTCTGACTTGTTCCCAGGTAGTGGCAACAATTTATACACTTCACATCCGCTCACTGCTAATCACAGCAGGGCCCCCGGTAACCCTGCACTACTGTAATGAGCCACTTTATGGTAATGCACCTTTTGTGGCGCACAAGTGAAAAGTTAATGCTGCCAAGTTTGAAAGTCCTCCGCAGTACAATGAATATTCAGCTGAGTGGACTCACTGTTTGCCTGCCACAGTCAAGATAAATACAGTCAGGAATCTGCAAATGCCCTTTTGCGAGGCTTCTGTAAACAAATTCAGAAAAGCAGTCCGGATGACAGCCTCTGTAATTGCCAATTTAACTTGGCCGCTGCTATTGTATCACTTCACGCAACAGAGAGACAGAGGGAGGAGAGGGGTGTGGAGGTATTTGGGATGGAAACAAGAGGTTGGTGGCTGAATAAGGGCTGTGAACAAAGACTTGTTTCTGCACATTCTGACTATACTATATCTGTGAGGAGGTACTTTTAATTGGCTGAGGAAGATGAAGGCGCTGAGCCTTGTCACTGTCACTGTGCGAACACTCTAATTAACTCAAACCTAGGAGCATTGTAATCTACGGATTTTAGAGTATCATAATGTATTAACTTTAATTAAACTTGTGTGCCATGCGTGCTAATGAGATGAGCGGCACATATTTGTAATCTGGATAACACCAATACATTTTACACAAGCTCAAATCTGTCCGCCTAGTTAATTACATCATGTGCGATGGCTGTAATTGGTGATTGGCTTAGGCTAATGTTGTGGAATCCTCACGGAGACTTGACGCGCCCTGTCGGCAGCTGACGGCCCCTAGGAGAAGGGTCTTGCCGTGTCAGAGGCTTGTTCAACCACACACACACACGTTCAGCATCACCGCACCTGTGTCTGTACGGCTGTCTGTCTGTCGGCCCCCAGACAGAAGAGTTGGCTTGGCCGTGTTCTTCTGACTGCCTTACATTTCTTTTCGTTTCGGGTTATTATGGCACCCCGCTGCTGTTGCCGCTGTTGCTGCTGGTGCATGTATCGTTTTCATGTCTCATATCACACATTTGATCTTTGCGTGTTGTTTGCTGGAGTGTAAAGCTGTGCTCCGGTCTAGGCCTGCTGCACTGTTTTTAAAGATCAACTCCTGTCCTGTCACTTATCAGTGTGTTTGTTTTATTACTACAGTATTTATTTATTTTGTAACCAACTAAGATTTCATGTTGAAATGCATTAAGTCAGAGCCTAATATTGATTGGCATGTTATATGTTGATCCCCGGGTAACAGATGTTTCTTTAGCAGACGTATACTAAATAGTCACAGCACACTTCTCTTGGTAACAGGCCACACTAATGTTGTGATGGTATGATAACAAGGCTGTCGAGAAAATATTCAATAATATAACATACATTAACACACCAGAAGGATAACAAGGTGTCTTTTCAGCTTATGAAGCAAGTTTGAGAACATGTTTTGTGGCAGAGATGCCAGCCTTAGGTATGCCCCTGGTCTAGTTTGAACCAGAAACATTTGCCCCTGGGCATGTTTCCTGTCTTTCTAGGTGTCTCTATGCTCTGTTTATTCAGCTTCAGGCAATCTCTGACAGCTGTGTGAAAATGAGTTTCTCAAACTTACACACCGACTCATATAGACAAAGAAATACCCATGTTATTGTGCTAAGTGGATCATTGCAAATGCTGTAGATGAGGCTATTGTTATCTTTAGTGTCACATCTCAGATATGAAGAAAACCAGGGAGGAACACTGGATGTACTAACATGTTATTCCTCTACACTGTAGGCTACTTACTGCATGTCCCTGTAGGAATGCTGTACTGAATGAATTATTAGAGAGTGCAGGTATGAATTCAGAAACCTATACAGCCACTTACAGTATACATAATGTCACCTCTGCTACCCCTGCGCACCACAAAGTGCATCTGAAGCACACTATTACTTTTCTCATCACTGACATCACTATTTTTTTATTGCCCTATAGTTTTAATATATGTCTTTTTGAGTTGGCAGTCCCTGCTGAGCTGCATTCCGAAGCCAGATAGATGACGGTGTCAGAGCATAGAAATACAGCAATAATGAAGATATTATTCTGTGGATTTAATTTACCAAAGTGGGCTGGTAAAGTGCAGGCTTATGGTGATTAATGCACACAGCTACTGTGCCTGTGGAAAATGTGGACTATGTCTAGCTTTTAAAATCTTTTGATATTTCATAAACGCATATCACTTAATTCTTGTGTCGAACCTTAGGGCAATGCTGTGTTTGTCTGTATGGAATGTGAGGCAATTTAGTATCTGAGAATGCACAGTTGCTGTTTTCCCCAGAATGATGTCCAATGAAGGACGATGGCAGTTATATGTGTGGCAAGGTGCAGCCGATATTTTAGGTTTATCCTGAAAAGCTCAAAGCAACAGCGCTCCGCCATGATGCTAGTTGTCACGACAACAAACCGACACATTAAGGCACAGTGTATGAAGATGGAGCCAAGGCTGTCGCAGTGCTTAATGACCATATCTGACTAATTACTTGAGTTTGTTTTTAGAAGGTTCATCCGTTTAAAAGGGAATAACGGCCAGTCGGGAGAGATGTGGGAAATAACAACGTTCAACATTGTCTGGAATTTAACTTGAACTTTAAATGTTTCTTTATCATTTATACAGGCCATTTGTTTCAGTACAAATTAATTATTGAGTCCCAGAGATCCTCCCCTAAGCTACTTCACAGTAAACTTATCATCAGTGTTGACAAAATACAAGTATTCAAACCAAATTTGGCAATCCTCAATGGCACTGACCAGCTCTAGTGTCTCTCCAAGTTGCAAAGCACCATTTACAAGAGCATTGTACCTCCTACATTTCATTGTGCGCATCGCTTCAGGAGTTTTCCACAAGCTAGGCTAACAGTACATAGTGTGGCACAAGTGGTACAGTGATACAGTTGGGGGTGTGTCATTAGAGCTCGCTCTAACGAGACATTATTAACGGCAGCGGTTATGTGGCTGTGGCGTCAGAGCTTAATCCAGGCACCAAGGGACCTGGCATAACACTGTGTGTGCCGTAGGGTAGCACATGTGTGTCTGCTGCCTGTGAAGGGCATCGCGCTGAGTGGCATTTTAACACTCGTTCTCTGCTTTGTGCGCGGGTAATTAACATTGCATAATCTACCTGCTTACAATGCAACTTTTGTAATTAGAGCTATGATTGCAGCAGTGTAATGACAGCGATTCTACTCCAGATAATGGCATTTTTTGGACTTGGCAGTTGCTGCTTTGTTTGTGCGGCAGACTTGTGACATATGGGACACAAAAGGACACAATGACCATGCTGACCGCCTTTGTTCTCCCTCCTGCAGACCCAATCACAGCAGACAAATTGCGCCGTAGCCATTCCAAATGATGCCGACCCAGGGAAAATGGGCTCAGACACGTGAGAATGGGCCTATAATGTAAGACTCTCGGCTCCGTGGAAGCTTTTAGACGCTGCACCTGTGTTCTGTGTTGAAACCTGCCACTGGCTGCTGCTCTTTAGCTGTATTAATACTGTGTCACAGGCACACATTTCTCAGTGGGAAACGGCCTGTCTACTGTGCCCTTCATGCTGTCTTTGGTGCATATCATATTAAGGTTTAGGAGTGTATTACACTGCGTTGTGACACGCAGACACATTCAGCCAGATGCCGTCATAAAGAATGTCAGGTTATATTTCATTTATCTTATATTAAAAAAAAATACAGCTTTAATAGTTTATTTCTGTCTATAACAAGGCCAATGTGTGCTTCTCTTGCTCTATGGAGATATAAAAGCACAGCTGTTCAGCCTAAGACTTAAGAGGACTCAACCGTGGTGCCTCAAAGTATGAGTATCCAAGGAAAAGAAAGCTATTTTACCTACAAACTCCCACATCTGATCTGCATCCTTTTCAGAGAAGAGGTTTGCTCTTTTATTACACAACCGTCCTTTAAAGGCTGAATGTGGGAAGGTAACAATAGTTCTTTTTTTTGCTTTTTTATGTTATAATCAGTCCAGGACACATACGGTTTAAATACCCTTTTTCCCCATACAGTGTCACAGTGCATTTGAGCATGTATTACCTCTTAATTTAACATTTATCGGTGGCTATATTACAAACGTGATTAGATAATGAATGCTCCTGTTATATTTCAGAGACGGGCTTATATGGGCTTTCATTCAAGGAAATGAATCTGTGTCACTGCTGGTATCTTGAGTGCCTGTGTTTAAATGCTACAGTAGCAGTCAGTGAGGCTAGGTTCATAGGACAGGCAGTGGTCTAATCCATCACCACCAGCGATGGGGCCAAGGGCCAAGCGCTCGCTTCTCCTTCGAGGAAATAATCAGCTCTTAATTTATCTCCGATCACAGTCACGAGAAGACAGATCACTATGGAGGGGCCTGGTTGTGAGCGCTTCTGTGAGTGTGTCTGCCTCTTTCAGTAGATTACAATGTGGATGTTTTTAATATGTCTATCATATTTCCCATTTTGATTTGTACACTATCTGGAAATGCCCTTGTGGTTGAAATCGTTGAGATACAAATGGAAGAGAAAGTAGGCCAGTAAACTGTAAACTTTCCCTATGGAATGAATGGACCATGTGCAGTTACTGTACTGTATGTTACTGTATGTATGTCAGCTGCTGGACACTGCATGTGGCTTCTCATTTGTTCTCCCGCGTGGTTGCATGTGCCATTGAGGCCACAGGATGATTAGTGGCCAGGCTTGCAGAGTCACAAGAGAGGTGAAATATGCCACCGAGAAAGGACAGTTCAGCAAACATATTGCGTCGATCCCCCACTCCCAGCCGATTACTTCCAAGTGCAGAGGCAGGTTAATCCTTTCACTGTAATGAAGTGGGGGACAATAATGTACTATACATGTAAAAGTGAGACACTTCATCCAACAATGTCATTTTTACGAGGAGGGAGTAACCGCGGTGACACGGAGAACGGAGAACAGAGGGCTTTCAAGGCAGAGGAGCGATCCATCAAATATACACTGACGTTGACGTAGCACAACACTAGCAAAAACACTTAAGCAGATTTGTCTATTTGTCCAAACCTCCTCTCTATGCTTCATATGCTTGCTGTGCCTCAAGTAACCACAGCCTTTGCCCAATTTAACATCTCGTTGTCCGACGAAAAGCTGAAAAGCTAACTACAGTTAGCTTACTGTAATAAGAAAGCTATCTGCTAACACGCTGAGATAGTCTGCATTTGTCGAACTGGGATCTTATGTTTAAAGGCTGCCTATATGGATATGACGGTGTACTCTACCATCTACTTTATGCAAAGATATATAAAAAGCAAACTTGCTGGGAAGTTTCCATTTCTTTATGTACCCATGAGTACAGTATGTACTGTAGATAATGGAGGTAGAAATGTGTTCTCTATGATACTTTCCATTCATTATTTTGGATAATAACTGTATATTATGATTTGGTAATTTAATTTCTAAGAGGATAGAACACAAAAGCATTCCATTATTTGAGATTTCTGATGTTTTTATATTTCTTCTGTTCTGCTTTTCTCACCTTGTACTGTATGTGAATGTCAATGACAACTGTCCAATATATGCCTAAAGGGACACTACTAATGTTTGAAGTTAGGCACCATTACTACTGTACATTATTGTGAAGAATCATGTGATTCATGCTTTTTAAAAATTACATAATGTATACTATATCTCTCTTGGCCCTGGTTTAAGACAATTAACACTGCTGGTAACATCTGTCTTATTGAACCAGTGGGATGAGACAGTGGCTTAGTTTAGGCGTAAGTAATTATGTCATATAGTGCATCTCTTTTTCCAGCATGAAAATAATGGCTATTATTCTGAATGGAAATCAAGTAATCAAATAAAATGTTATCAAGTATGTGCAGCTAACTCTTCTCTCCAGGTGTGCCTGGCTATTTGCCAAGGGAGAAGAGAAGATTGAATAATTGAGCTGCAGCGAGAGTCTATTCATAACAATAAAAAATAAAAAAATCCCTCCAGTAATCTTACAGTGAATAGGTCTTTTTCAAATGGAAGTGAGTCTCATCCAATTGCCCAGCTCTCCCAGAGTGCACTGGGGGAATGCAAAACAAATAAAAAAATAAAAACTTCTTTTTCATCTTCTCTGTGCTTTATTTTGCAGCAGAAATAATGGCACCTGCTGAATTTGTATTATAAAGGAGTCTTTGTCTGTCTTCTCGCCTAAATGGTTATTATTGCAAATGGATGTTTTTGTATCTCCCCCTACATAATAAGCATATCCTTTCTTACCTGTCATAGCTTTGGCTTTTTGTCTGTTTTGATTTAGCCATCTCTGTATTTTTCCATGTTGTGGTTTGAGTGTTGGAAATGATGGTTTAGGCCAACTTCAGAAGCCAATGAAAATTACTAGATAAATCCATTAAGCAGTAGAGTCAGAGATAATGTGAAGTGCAATCCTATTCCCAAAGGCTGCCAACTAGTTTCCCACTACAGTACAGTATGTCACCTGCTAATCGTCCTTTGACATGCAGACTCTTTTTGTGAAATTGCACACTGGATGTCAAACATGCATGTTTGTGGCTTTATAAGCTCTCTTCAAGTGAAAACGGGTGTGTTTATCGGGCGCGTGGTTTATCTCACAAATGAGAAGCCACAAGTTTTGTTTGATGTGACGCTGGTCTTGTCAGGATCACAAAATCAATTTGTGGGCAGCGAGTGCTCTAGCATTGGTCTCTGTCTATTGTTGGTGCGTGGATGGTCACTGAGCCAGCAGAAGGGCTTCTTGACAGTGCCTGATTAATTGGCCACAATCCATTCAGCAGTTATTGAGTCAGATAGAGAGACACAATGAGCGCTTTTATTTCCTCTCTAACCCATGCAGTTGCGAACATAGAGAAAATACTGAAACAAGCCTTGTAAAACATGCATTTCCTCCCGTGGATGAGTGCAGAGAGATGGTCATTGATTGGGCTGCGATACATTACTGCATACACGCTTGCGGTTCCTGGAGGTGAGCGTTTAAATAAATCTTCCTCTATCTTCAATCTGTCTATTCATTAATCAAATGGAACAGGGTAATGAGTTGTATTACCAGTTCAGCTCTCCAACACTTGCTTCCGGGGTTAGAAGGCCATCTTTAATGTACCTGTTTGAGATTCTTTAGCCAGGAATCCCTGGCTCTCCGGCTCCCCTAGTCAGAGCCATCTACCGAGTGGTAATTGGGTATTTATCAGATTGCCTGTGAGAGGCCGATGCCAGCGCTTATCTGACACAATTATCAAGAAAAATAGGGGCTCCCAGATACTGGTATGTTACTGGTTTAGGTGGCCAAGCTAAGATTTCCAGTTTAGAGAAAGCCCCAGAGTGTTGCTCTCCATGCAGAGACCATTTTATCAGATGTTTAGCGTTAGCTCTCGTCATCAGCCCATGCAGATGGGACACTTGTAGGAAAGCAGTACATAAATCATTTTCTCCTGCCCTGTTGTGACACCGGAGGAATGAGAGGTAATGATAACACACATGGCAATAAGCAATCCCCATAGTTTGGATCTGATAGACAGGGGTTTTCCAAGGGTGTTTCTTATTCTGGCACAGGAAAGTGCATATAAACGGGAGCAAGAGTGATGGAAAAGCTATTTGAGAAAATTGGTGGGCTTCTGCCTTTTTTCCTCTACCAAACCAATTACGGACCACAGGAGGAGAAGAAAGTCTAACCCCTCCTCAACAATACAGTATGTGGCAAGTGTATGGTATCTTTAAAGTATTCAGTCTACATGTGATTTGAGAAACATGCTGATTTATAGTGCAGGGAAATAAAGGCTGTATAGAAGAAATAGAAGTGAAGTGATTTAAAAAAAAGTCCTAAATCAGAAGTGACTCATAGCTCCCCAGTGGCTCTCAAGATAAGGGAAAGACTTCAATAGCACCCGTTTCCATACATAAGGCAAGGAGGACACCTCAGCCAAGAGGTACCGCAAAGCTTCGCAGAGTGGCGTGTTAGCCGATGACAGGGCAGGAAGGCAGGTGTGAAAATGAAAGCAATGGAGAAAGACAAAGAGGCGGAGCTGCAGAGGATGTCTGGCATGATAGATGAGGATCAGAACATGTTGCTCCACAGATGGTTGATCAAGAGCCTCTGATTTCATTTCCAGACAGAGCAGGTCTCTGTGTCCAGGTGACTGGGTGGGTGTCGTCTTACGAACAGCAGCCCTGCTGACTATTCTGTCTCGTGGCATTGCTGCTCGACACGGAGCCGTTGGCTTGTGCATGTGAAACGTGTTGCGTTGTGTCCGCAATAAAAGAATGCCTTGCAGCAGATGAAAAGGCAGATTTGCCACTCTGCGTGGATTATTTATTATGGATTTAATTGGCTAACTACTGCACTGCTGGCGAATTGTGTAGAGAATTGTCATTTTGTCACAAAATACGAGTTTTGTGTGCTACTGTGAGACAATGCTTGTGAGATGCACAGTGTCATTAGAAAGGAATCATTTTATGCGTTGGGCCCATGCTGTTCTCTCTCGTAATTAATGTTTACATGTGCAGTATGCTGTTTTATTGCCATTTGCTTCGACGTTAAACATTTATTTTCCTTTTGTGTGTGTTGCGGGCCAATAATGAATGCTGTTATCTGTTCCACAGACTGAGGGTCTAGTGATGCCAGGGCAGTGATCAGCGCCATGCGTTTCAGCTGGTCTGGGGCCACGCCCCTACTCCTACTGGTTCTACTGAGGCTGGGCTGGTGTGAGGAAGACCCACTGGTTCCAGGTAAGACCAAGATGAAGAACTCGCCACCACAGTTTTTTGCTCCACTCCCCCCAACGCTTGTTTGGAAACCACACCATTGTCTCTGTCTGTCTGTCTGTCTGCTACATGCACAGTAATGACACCTTGTTTTCTGTTAAGTAGATATTGCAGTTACAGTATTTCTTGTAACTGCCAGTAACTGCCATGTTTGTCAAGACTAGGCAGTCTTTCTTTTTTTGTAAAGATAGCTTAAAGGTTTTCAGGCAATTTCACCCCCCCCCCCCCCCCAGCTTTTTCTGAAGCTATTTCTGCATCATACAACTGACATTTTGACAAGGAATTGAGAACAATTCAAGTAAATCTAAGACATATTTTAGTAAATACTTGCATGTAAGGACAGAACTTATAAAAATGAGTTGTCTTCTTTTAAAGTCCTGAGCTTTCTACCCTCTTGTGAGAGTTTGTGTATGACAAGTAGGCTGACATATAGTACCCATGCAATAGTACCCTGTTCCTCATTCTTCTTGGTAGTAGCTTTATATTATCACAATTTCTCTTTCATAATGTTGAGCACAGACCTTTGGTTCAGGTGGTATACGGTATGAGGACTTGGCTGGAGTCATGTGGTGGAAATTATGTTCAGTGATTGGATGACATCTTTTGGCATTTATTGTAAATCACTTCACTTCACTGTCATCAGTCAGTAGGGCCACTCCACACATTCACCACTTAGTGGAACATTTCACACTCTCTCATCTCTATCCCTGTATCTGCCTATTCTTCCCCCTGCCTTCCTTTAGAATGCCTTACCTTCCATTCGTTTTCTCTAACCACATACAACCTATGCTTCCCTATGTATTTGCTCTTACCTACACTCTTCAAGACTCAATTTGCTTGTCAGGCTGTGTGACACTAGGGCAGTGTAGCTCCTTCCACCTTCATTTAATGTGTGTCTGTGTGTGCGTTTGCATGCGCTCACACATGTGCTTGCTTATGACAGCAGGTGTTTCATCATTACAACTTGTAGCCACAGTTGCTTTAATTATACATTTGACATGTCGATATACAAAACAAATCAAGTGTATCACTGTACTAGGGCTATGGGCACGATCCTCACCAACAGAACCTTGTTGACTACCAGCAGACCTACAGTATATTAAAGGTCCCCTATGGTAACGTCCGTAGCCTTGCCTGGAGCAGTGTGCCCTCTTCCATTCCATCCTGGCTGGCGTATTAACCATTGACACACAACAGAGACCTGTCTTTGTCTGTGGGAGGCTATACAGTATACTGAATGTTGGGGACGTCACTGGCTGTTATTGTTACATTATTGCCTTTGCGTATTAAAACCTGAGAGAAGCTCGTATTATTTGTACCTGCGTATGTGCATTCCGTCTGCACCGGCACTCACACGTTGGATAGGGTTTAGGAAGTCACTGCATAGGTTAATGTTCTGACCAGGTGTCTTCTGTTACAGTATATTTGAAATGCAGAGAGAAGGACAAGCTAGTACCTCATTGTAGTGACATATGCAAATGTTTTTGTTTGATAGGAATCAATTCAAGGATTTGTATTAATATGTGAGGGACTTAATGCCTCCAGCAAGGTGTTGAGTAGCTTCAGTGACAATCCAGAGAGGTATTTCAGATTTAAGCCGTGGGTAGCACTTTTGGCAACAGTGTCAGATTAGTCAAGAAGCTGTCATAAATACTGTACCTAGATCTGGGACAGATGGATCCCACTAGGATTGTGCGTCACCGTGTGTCTTTCAATGAAATAGAACCGTCAAGGCGCTGCTTTGATTCCATTCCTCTACGTACTCGGTGACTGACAGTTATTTAAATTTTTTTGCCTTTAGGTAAATACTGGCAGGTTCCCGGTCGTTATTTCTCCATTGAAGATTATTTTCTTTTCTTTTGACTTGTCAGAGGTCTTTTGCTAGCCTCTCCAGTTGGAACGCAATGGGTCACCGTCCTTCCCTGTTGCCTTGCGGTGACAGACTAGAAATAGCACCTGAGCATGCCAGGTGCCTCATTATAGCCGGGAGTGTTCCTGAAAATGTCCCAGTACACCCACCATCATGTGATTCGAGAGCATCTCTGGCATGTAATAATTCAGTATGTGTGATTTATTCTACTTTTAATTATTATTTCCTACTCACCTCAACTACTCTGAAATGTTCAATCTGTTGCTGTGCAACATCACTGCTTCGGGCTGTGTCTCACAACCAAACCCACTCCACAACTGGCCAAGTAATGCCAACGTTTGTCTACTATCTTTTAGACTTGCTTGATACATTTGTGAGGGATAATTATATATATTAACCATATGTTATAAAAATAGGCTATACTGTAAATGTGACTGAAGTAAGGTGTTTCTATTTTAGATCAATAAATACCCTAAATATTTTTTAAACCTATTAACTTATATTGATATAGATTTTTTAAATCTAAAGTTCAGAAATACATTTCAAAACACAACAACTGTTTATTAGACCAGATGTGCGCCAGCAATGCAGCAGGCCTACTGCCACAACACGAGAATACCGAGTTCAAAATCCTAACTTGAAATTGTGTGATGATGCCGTCTGGTGTGCCGACAGTTGAATGAATCCCTGGCAGTAATCAACATCTGGTTTTCTCTCTGATTGCTGTAGAGAGAGGGGGAAAGTGATTACTGCTCAGTCGTCCACACTCAGTCACGTGTAAAGACCCCCTTTTGGTTTCAGTCTGGGACAAGCTGGAATCCCAACTGGTTTCATCAAGTGACAATCTCAATTGAGGCCTATATGATGAATGCTTCTGAAAACCTTGTGCATTTCTGATTCATAATCTAGTGTGCATGCAGGGTTGGGAAGTAACTGATTACATGTAATCAGTTACTTGTAATATTTGCAATTCAGTAAATTGCTTTGGATGGCATTTCAAATAACAATGTTTATGCGTGAAGTAATCTAAAAGTAATGGAAAGTAATCAGATTACATTACAAAATGTAGGTAATCTAAAATTACGTTACCGATTATAATATTACTCTGTTAACTAATAACTGTAATGTATTACATTTGAAAAGTACCTACCTACCCAACCCTGTGTGTATATATGTAATTTGTATGCCATACACAGCTAATGAAGCAAAATGATAAACTCCATTGGCCAGCACACTACTCACACAAAACGCTATCTTGCTGAAATTATTTTTCTTACCTTGCCTTACTAAAATAAACTGAAACCTTGGGACCAATGGTCAGAGTTTTGGTCGTGTTTATGTACAGTAAATAATGTATATTTAAATGGTCAAATGGGGGTTTCCTCTAGTCTAAATACATCTGACTTGTTGATTAGTTGGTTTCATAGCCTTTCTCAATAGAACCCGCCTTAATAATACATCAATAGCACATCCCCGTAGTCAACCTCTTCCAGTCTTTATGCTTTTAACGTCCCAAGAGACAGAAGCGAATTAATGTTTGTTAATGAATTTGTTGATGAATAATGGATTTGGGTTGTGATAGGCTAGCTCATGTAGCATCTTTGCTAAACATGCGTGCACGCACAGTATACATGTGCATCAAGCTTTATTGTATGTAGACGTGTAGAATAAGTTAGGCCTCGTGAGAATTCTACCGTGTAAATCCAACTGCCCTGTTTGTCAATTCCTGTTTGGGAACAGCCTAATCCTAATCTGCCTTTCAGAGCAGAGTGAATGTTATATTATATATATATTATAGTATATGCCTACGTTTTACACAATGCACATACACATACAGTTTTTTCTTGTTATCCATCCATCTATCCATCTTCATCCGCTTATCCAGAGTCGGGTCGCGGGGGCAGCAGCTCCAGCAGGGGACCCCAAACC
>JAODTR010022088.1:7021-24247 GCA_025399935.1 Amblyopsis rosae
CCCCCCCCCCCCCCCCCCCCCCCCCCCCCCCCCCCCCCCCCCCCCCCCCCCCCCCCCGCCCCCGGCTGTAGACACAGTGTAGAACCCACTGTCTGTCTGTCTGTCTGTCTCTCTGTCTGCCAGGAAGAGTAGAGGGCGACTAGTCTTGGTGGAGGCGGAGGACGAAGAGGTCAGCCAACATCGCTGACCCCAAACTCACACCGTCAGCAAGCGCATGCCTTTAGAGAACAAAATGGAATGTGGAATGGAAAGAGCAGGGAATTTGCCCGGTGCTTGCCCCACCGATGCCATGTTTGATTTATCACGCTCTCTGAATTTATAATTAAATGGATCACTTGATAACCTCGCAGCCTTTATAGTGACTATTATTATATATTATATATTATTATTATTATTTGATTCCAGTGTGTGATTATTTCTCCAATTATAACCATTCCATAAAATGAATACATTACCTCCCATTCCTAATATAAGCCGTCCATGCCAATGCAATATGTTCCTCTGGTCATTTCTGGCTAGCAGGGCGCATTGAACATTGCAAGCTAATTACCGCATATCGCGAGGAGTGCGTTATGGATTGATAGTGGCTTTCTCTTCAGGGTGCGTTCGTGCAGTGTGTAAGCAGTTTAATAGAATACGTCACAGCGCCCTGGGGCCATATCCATTTTCACACAGAGACGAGACACATAGTGTATCCCCCCCTAAAGCTGCTAACTTCAATTAAAGCTCTACTTTAACGCAGGGTTGGGCTCTAAATCACGTCACACACGGCCACACTGTTATCCACCGTGCAGTGGTCTGGGACCCAGCTAAGATGCTGTGATTGATTGTGTGGATGATCGAACTCCTTTTGGCCATGTCTGAGCATATTCTGCCTTTTGTGTATCCATTCTAGGGGGCTGTTTGCAAGTCACTATACAGAAACCCATTACCTGGAAGATGGCAGCGCGGTTACAGGTTCTCCCAACTTCACGGTACGTTACCTGGCTACATCAAATGGTTTCTTAATATGTGGCTTGGGGTGCAAATGGAATGAACTAATTATCTAGGAACTGCAATTTTTTTTGCCTTTCCTCACCTTCTCAGCAGTTTTTGCGAAGCCCCTTTTGGGTGCAATTGTTGTTATTGAGTTCTGTTTCATTGTGCATCTACTTTGGGTCAGTGAAGAAGTTAAGAAATGTTGGTTTACCAGTTAGACAAACTCTGAAAATGTCTGAAGGTGGGCCTGTTTATGTTAGGGACTCCATTTGTGTTCCCTTCACTTATCTTCTCATGCGTTTACAGATCTATATTTTAAACAACCAGTCTGCAGAGGGCAGAAACATTGCTTGTGTCCTTTTATAATGGATGAAGCTCAAAACCATAAAAAGATGTTTATCCAGTCCTCAAGAATGTTATCAAATCCTTGGGAAAATATTGAATGAGATAACAGTAACTGACTCAATACTCAGTATCCTCAGAACTCAAGAGTCTTTGCTGTACTTGAATGTTGAATATTGACTTAAACCTGCACCATCCACGAGGCTTTGGAAATAAACCAGCCATCCAGTCAGTAACATTTGCCATTCAGACCTGTGATGGTGTAGAGATGAACAGATAAATGAATTGCGGATGAGAAACTAACACAATCGTGTTTAATGCAGCTTTTTAAAAAGCTTTGTCTGGACGTGCATTATTAGGCTATCTGCAAATGGCCAATACTGGCAGGAATCATCAAAAACTATTGCTTTAATATACGGAATCATTTCCAGGTGGCTGAACCCATGCAATGCTCTTTTATGCTGCATGTTTCACGTACGGTTGTGTAACACTTCCACCTGCTCGCATGATTTCAGGGATTTTGTCATCAGCAATTTGAAAAGCAATTAGATACATATTTTTGTGTTCAGATACCCTGGAAGCATAATTAGGCACAGCTTGCGCAAGCTGTGTACAAAAGGCTTGGCCTAGATATACTGCGACACATGAGATTCATGTAGTTTGATAATGTCCAGGCCACAGAGGGAACGTGAACAATATTTTCCCACCCCAAGTGTGACAGAGAGATTGTTCTGGGATCAGGCGCGGGGTCCTTCGCCAGCCTGGCCAGCTCAGCAGAATAGTTGGCATTCCACATGGCAGAGACAACGGATAGATGGCTGGATGGACAGACGGCACGTACGCTGTATGTGGTGGTGCGTAACTCACGGTGATTTACCTGCGCATACGCCTTAATAGCCTGGAGCTTAATGGACCTCCTCCTCCTCCTTCCTCCCCCCTGCCTTCAACCCCACTCCTATTCCTCTCTTTTGGCACAAGCTACTTCTTCGTGGGAAACAGCCACAGCCTTTAAGAGTGAGTGGAGTGAGCCATAGTTAATTCATTTGTACTGCCAGCTGGGTGGGTGTGGAAAGATATAACATCTCTGGGGAGGGGATCTACGGGGGTTGGTCTTGCCGTATGACCGGGAGTGACTGCGAGCCATGCTTCACTCCTCTTCTGTTAATTCATCTCCGCTCTCTTTAGCCATGTGAAATAAAGAACGGGGCGTGCCTCGCCCTGTGTGAGACTAGCCGTCTGTTGTGACTGTGGATGGTGATTGTGGATATAAGGGCTCATGTTTGGAACAGCAACGCAACGTTTTGATAAACAATCACGATCACACCTCAGGTTGCCTCGCACCGCTGTAATCCAGGCATTAGATATTAATCTTTCACATTCCTCGGTATGCAGGAGTATGCGCATTTTCAGCACGCTCTGCAGAAAGCTTTTGAAACAAAAAAAAAGTCTATTCATATCCCCAATATCGATGCATCACCGTCACAATCTCATCAAAGAAACATGAGGTGGAAGCATTAACTCCACCGCACTAAATCCAGCCCCTCTCAGTCTCACCACACCACTAAAAATGAATGTTTCTTGTCCTCTTTTCACCTATTATACACTTACGTAATGTACTGTAATTCTCCTCACCTCGTGGGTAGGCAAAGAGGGTGCTCAGAAGAATTAAGAACTCCAAAATTAAGCAAGAATGAATCAAATTAGCTCAGCTAGACCGCCGTGTTATTAAGTGTGATTCGTGTTCGCTAGGGAGACCATTGTAAAGTAAGTGCTTCAGGAGCTGCATTAAACAGGCAAAATTAACATTGATTAACTTGTGTTTTGTATTATTTACTGATCTACCACATCAAGGGTAGTAAACCAGCACACCGCATTGTCATATAGTTGTTTTCCACACTTTGAATGAATTGAACAGAGAAGAACAGAGTAAAGACTGCATTATTTATCAAGAGTATTTGGACAAACAAACTTTAACAAAATCCATCCCAAAAAAAGGTTAATTGGGATTTTGTTTAATGGCAGAACAAATATGCAAGTATCCTTCCTCTCTATAACACCAGATGGTCAGTATTCAACGCTGAATGTGCAAATCTCAGCTACTGTTGCAGGTCAGTCGACTTTGCGGGGGCGTACTTTTGGAATTAATTGTCCTGCACTCTATATATAGAGGCGGGTAAAGTGGGAGGGGCTTGTTAGGCGTCCTTGCACGAGACAGGCCTAAGGTACATGGAGAAAATAAGAAGCACAGGTTTGACTAAATCAGACATTTCCTCTGCGCCGTGACGTTACCAGGTATGGTCTGAAAAAACAAGGTTATTGCTGCACTCTTTAATCTTTACTATTTATTATATGTAGCACTCTAGTTTACATGTTTTGTGTCAAAATTACACAATATTGTCTGTTTTACATGTCTTTTTAACATTAACACGTGAAGTTGTTTACAGCATTCAGCTCAATATCAGCCAAGGACTGCACATGTTAATTCTACAGAACAAGTCTTTGTGTTAACCTATGTGATGCATTGAATGTGTTTTGAATGTGTGAAAGCATTAGTGAATGTATAAAGATTAGCACAACAAGCGGTGACTGTCAACACACTCATAGATGTGAATATAACACTGTGTCTGGGTCCGTTTTAACACCTCCTTTCTAAGAGTATAGGGTGATGGTATTGAGTGGGAGAAATTGGTAAGCACACCAAAGCCTGAGAACAGCATAGGTTAGTAATGGTTAGCATGGTCGACTTCCAGTCGAGATGTTCTGCTTCAACCCCCCGACATGCCCTGTCAGTAGGGGTGAAAGAAAATATCAATACACCCAAATATCACGATACTGTATCGATTCTCTAAAACACTGTATCGATTAAAAAATAAAATTATAATTATTATTTTAGTTTTGAAGTTTCTTGTATTAAAGTGTCTGCTGAATGACCTAGTTATAAAATAAACAAATAGTGGTTTGGGCGAGGGAAGGTTCATGTTTTGTTGTTTGCTCTTCCTCAGGTAAACTGTTACTACCATGGAGAGGTGGAGGGCCGTGCCAACTCAGATGTCAGCCTCAGTACCTGTTCTGGGCTCAGGTGAGTGTGACCAAAGACGCTGGAATAATAACAAGATGGGACATTGTAATACATTTCAGTGGAAGCACAAACGGAACGTTTCAAGTCTAAGTGGTTTTGCGTCACTAACGGCACTAACACAACGGCCAGACAGCCAAATCTACTAAGCATGACGTGAAACAAAGTACATTTACCAGTTTGCTGCAGAAATACCGTAGTGGCCTCAGATGGATCGTAGCTACTTGAGAATGAATGTAATATAATCAAAATACCCATTAACGCTTCTAGAGAAATAATGGGCACAATTATTGTGAGATCCAGGGACCTCCCCATTGACTTGCATGGAACTGTGGGTGAAATGAAAAGCTTCCCCAACTCCCTCCCACTTTCCAAAAATCGAATGCGGAAGTGCCGTCCGTTGAACCCTTTCTGTTAAATTCCTTTCTATCTTGCGTGACTGTTCACTATGTTAACTAGGTTAGCTTGGTTACTTTGGATTCATCTTGGGAACGTCTGGCTCGGCAGGTTTGTTTCACAACCAGACCCTCAGGTTAAAGGTCATCTGGTCAAATCCAGCAGTTGATGTTTGTGGCTGACATCTCTTAAAGGCAGTGTCACTGGGATCTTGCAGGAGGATTGTTGATGTTTGAACTCTATTGAAACAAAACACCTCTCCTTCAGTGGCGTAGGACCCGGGGGGGACAGGTGGGACATGTCTCCCCAAATATTGTAAAAAGTTTGATTTGTCCGACACAAAATGTGTCCTGTGAGGGAAAAATAAATGTATAAATGTAAAACTTTTATTTTGAAAGCGCAAGTGAGTTACTGGAAAAATGCGCCAGTCTCGCACTGAAACAGACAGGCTAGTTTTGTCTCATCCTAATGTCCGCATGCACGCACACACATACACACACAGGCACAAATGGGTGCATACAATTAACAATTAAATGCAGGAAATTAATAGTTTAACCCTCAAAATGTCCTGGGGAGGACCCCAGACCCCCCGCATTATAATGTGTCCCCGTCAATGTTGAAGTCACTCCTACACCCTTGCTCTTCAATGCCATAGGGTGTTCCCACAGAAGCCCCACCCTCCCCCACATTGACACAGTCTTTAATGACACAGTCATTAAATGTGTAGTCAGCTATTGCAAGGTAAATGTAAGATTTTTATAAAAACGGGAATTTTGTCAATATTAACACCAGCATTGATGTGTCTCATCACAGATCAATCCTATTACTTTACAGCTCCAAAAACAAATTTTAGGGTGCAGTTACACTTGTGGATATATCATTTGGTCACATTGTTATTAATGAATTTACCTAGTTATCCCTAAACATGATATGCGTGTGAATACAAGAATAAACAAGCATGAAACCTGACATTGTGAAAGTGACTCTTAACGTGTCATCTTAACGCCTTATCCCTCTAAGGGTGCTGATTGTTAAACCTCTGTTCTTTGCCATTATGCTTTTGGTTTCTTTATAACCTTTCTCCAGAAGACAAATGCTGAAAACTCATTCGACAAGAGCTACATTTGGCCTAAACACCAAGAAAAATTGCTCTTGGTTTAGTCAGGCTGATGGGGGGGGGGGGGGGGAGGTCATGTGTTTTTGAATATTTGATGAGTTGCTAAAATCTTGGCCGTTTGGCTTGACTAAATGCACGAGGATGTCAATTCATATCAGAGAAGCTACTTTTACACACATAGACATAGAAAAACAGAAGCCACACGAAGATACTATTAGAAGATACTATTTAATAAGCACGGAAAATACTATTTAATGAGCACAGAATCCAGCCAGCAGATTTCTTCCCATGACCAATAGTGCTTACTGTGTCATAGCTCATTTATACTCTATTCTACTCTACTACTAGTGGATGCTATCAGTGGTATTAAGCATGATATTAACTGACTAGAGCACTGTCTCATGCAATTATCTGTTATTATTGGTACTGTACACAATAGGCTGCATTGACGTTCATTGTAGGAAAATCTAAACTTACAGTGAAAGTGTTTTTCATTATAATTATCGAGACTTCAGTTTCCCTGTGTGTTAAAAGTAAAACCACTGGAGAGGATTTACCACTTTCAGAAAGTTCTCAGGGAGTTCTGCTGTGTTCTGTTTTTCCTCCCAGGGGCTTTATCTCTCTAGAAGACAGATCCTACGTATTAGAGCCGTGTGATGACCCCGTCAACACAACCCACTGGGTCTACAGAGCCGAACATCTCGGCTTCGCCCCTGGCACTTGCGGCCATGACGTCAACGCGTCCTACCCTGCCGAGCTTGGCCTGAGCCCCGTCGCCAGCAACCTGTTCAGAGCCTTCGGCACAAGGGTACCAACTGCTTCCTGTGTCTCTGTGTCTTTTACATACCTACGTACCACAGTGTCTATGTACTCTTTAACTCAAGAGAGCATTTAGACCTCAAAATGAAGGTGAAAATCCTAAGCAACTCTCCTAACACAATTCCGCTTTCTTGGCAACTGTTTTTTCCCCAGCTTGTAAACATGTGGATTTAGCTGGCAAGATCTTGCGTTTTCCTTTTAGCCTGAGTACTACCTACTGAGTATCAACAACTCAGTGCACGTACTGTATTTGATTAGAGAAGAAATAGGCCTCCCCTTAACCCTCTTTTACAGATACCATTTGCAACAGAGACAACCAGCGAGGAGCTACTTTTTGAATTACACTGCTGTTGCTCTCATCTGATCTAGCCATAACCATTAGTGTGCAGAGGGTAGGCAGATAAACAGCAGCAATCCTGCCTTTTAAGTGCCAACATTTATTCGGAACGTGAGACCAAAATGCTGTCCGCTTCATCAAGCCTTTAACAGGGCTCCTCGATCTACCTTTAACAGTTTGCCATCCCACTCTTGTTGCATTTGGTAGTTCTACCAAAGTCCTTATAGGCAACTCTCACCACTCGGCAACGATCTTTTAACTTCCAGACTTTTATTTATAGAATGTACTCAATTGCATTAATAGGGAGAGAGCCATAACCGCTCTTTCAGTGATCATTGGCACATAACAAGAGTCAAATTTGATAAAAAAACATCTTAAAACTTTGATCTTGCCCCAAAGTAAGGCTTAAAAAGCTTTTTTTCGCCAGTTTGAAATTCCGCTACGCATGCGTAATATTTCACGACACCAAAATGGCTTATAGGGTTATCCGTTCTGCAATTATAAAGCAGGCGGTTGACTCTTCTGAGGGAGAGGCGGGACATGTTCTTCCAACTGTCACTTTTGGCGTTTCAGAATTCTCCCATAGAGCTCCATAAAAAATTCTGGCATGTCTCCTCTATATAATGTCTTTGGTTCTGCTCACCAAGCATGGGGATAAATCATTAGACAGGGGTGCGTGGTCCTTTGCTGTTTGGGCAGCTTCTACAGATGATGACCGCTGATATGCGGAGTACATACCGTAGATCCTACTGATGTTTATCTGAGCGGTGAAGGACGGCAGAATGGAGGGACATGCCGATATGAATAGAAAGGGAAAGAGGAGCCTTCGACCAAGACATAAAACGGGTGCGAGTGAGCTAGTGTGTCAAAGATGTGTTGTTGAAGCCCAGTTGTCAGATCAGCTTTATAGACACCTTAGAAGTATGATTTAGAGAAACTATGGAGGCTAATGGCAGATTTATAAAAACTGCTAGTCTAGGACCTACCATGAATTAGGAGTTTATTTATTCGTGGTTTATTAAAGGTATGGTAAGCTAATACACGTTTTGTCAAATTCACCAAATATCTCCTATCTTACCGTTCTCTGCGTGCTGAAAAAGGATTCCAATACATCTGCAGCCCTGCCTTAATAGAAACAAAGTGGTGCAGACCACACACAGCAACCATATCCTAGCCTTCGCAATGAGTTTCCAATGTGTGGGGTGGAGCATCTGAGGAAGAAACCTATGGCAATGAAGGGAGAGTTCAAAGATCACCAAGCTTTCTCCAAAATGTCTTACCATACCTTTATTGTCTATAATATGACTTGGTATTGAAGTCTAAAGGTACAGTGCCATGGGTTTAACTAAAGATAGGCTTTAAATCCTACGGATACACCATGAGCTAGGCTAAAACGGCAGTCATCTAACTTGAATGGTGATGTTTATGATATGCTATGAAATGGATCAGTGGTAAGAGGGCAGTAATGATGATTTAGCACTAGCTACGGGATCGTACCTTGATAACAGTACAATGCAGAAGGACTGGACAGAGTAAAAGACAATGAAAGTGTAACGGTCTGGGCCGCGCCTCCACCGTTACCGGGGCCTGCGTGCTCCCGCCCTCGGTTTCCAGACGTGCACTTCCCAGCGCTCCTTGTCTCACGGGTGTTTGCACTGTATTGTTTATTGTTTGCACCTGGGGGTTTTGCTTTAGTATTTTGGATGGGGTTTCTGTTTGTTCCGTTGTCGGTTATTGTTTCATGTATGATGTGTGTTTTGCATGCGTTCCTCATTAAAGCTATTGTTTATATCAACTCCTGCGCCTGGTACCTGCCTTGCCCGCTCCCGCCCCTTACAGAAAGCCCATTTTTGATTTATAACTGTGTGGAAAGTATGAGTTGATCCTCCCGGGATAAAACATTTATTGTCCATGCCGCTAATAGTTTTTTTAATCTTATAACTTTGACCTTTGCCATACAATTAAGATCTGGAGTCTTAATTAACCCACCCTTTTCTTTAATAAAGCTATTAGAGTTTTAGAGAGCTAAAATATTGGCTCTTAATTAAACATTAAGGCCCGGCTTAATATTTAGTCCTAGACTAAATTAAATGATCTCCACTGAACAAAGTTCTGTCTAGGACTTAATCCCTATACAGTAAACGTGGCCTTAGTGTATTAGACAAACAATAAAAGAAATAAAACAATGTAAAATTATTTTATATATAGAATTCAACAGTATAGAAGAGCCTAACCACTACAATTAAAGAATACACTGTGCTTGACTTGTCACCACACCTCTATGCAGGGCTGTAAGTGTATGGCTGCTGACGACCTGAGCTGCGCCCAGGGCTAAAGATAAAGTGCAGGTGTTGGCAGACATGGTGTTTAAATGATGATAGTTAAATAAAGAGCAGCACGGAGATATGGCAACTGAACTGGGACAGTGTCTGATCAGTAACGGGTTTCTATAAATCTGCAATCCTGACTCAATATGTAAACAGTGATTTTGTAGAAATAATGTAATTTAATGGACGTTGTAAGCAGTTTCTTAGTTTTAATATTGCCATCTAATAGCATAGATGTAATACATTTTCTTTGTTAATAGCAGGCCTTACAAAAACATTTTGTTTTGAAACTGCAAGAGTACATCTCTACTGCTACTGCTATAGCCATACACATTTGTGTATTGTAAACAGTGAGATGGTGAATCAATTACGGGCTCTGATCTTCTGAGTGTCACTTTAACAACTGCGTGTAGCTTTGAAGGTGACTCAAATACGCACTGTACACACAAGGTTAATTAAATGAGCAGGTTCGCCTGCAAGTGACTTTGGTTTTACAATGGGAGCAAAAGAGCGTCTACTGTGTGTTTGTAGGATGTGTTCTCCTCGCTGCCTGCCTGCCCACGCGCAACACTGCAGCGACATCTGTTCCACAGGCGAGCGGGAGGGGGCGTATCCCCTTTCAGGTCCGCGGAAGCCTCCAATCATGTCATGCCATCGCCTCACTCTCCCCGTAACCTGTCCTCCGCTGTCTGACGTGTACCGGTAAACACAGGGTGGCGGCATCAATCAATCACTGCACATGCGGCCTTTCTGTGTGGAGTTTGCATGTTCTGCCCGTGTCTGCGTGGGTTTCCTCCGGGTGCTCCGGTTTCCCCCACTATCAAAAACATGTCAGGCTCACCCTCCAGTCAGTGCCGTTGACCAGACACTGACATCAATCTGGAGTCGGTCCCCGGGCGGCGCACGAGTGGCTGCCCACTGCTCCCTACGGGGATGGGTTAAATGCAGAGAATGAATTTCTCCTAAGGGGGATTAATAAAGTATGATTTCTTTCTTCTTCTTTCATGCCGGCAGATGACAGTTGCCTTGAGAGCGTTGCTGGTGTTTGTTTTTTATTGTCTGGTTGGTTTTACTTCGCGTACCTTTTTTTCTCCTCTCTGTAAATGTACAATGCTGCCAAGGGTGTGGACGGTAGTACACCGTACTTTAGAGAAGCGGTGATTTATGAGTCGATAAGCCAGAGGAGTGTTGCTACCATGCAGGGCTCCACGTAACCTTGACTAAGCCCGTTGCGTCCGACGGGAAGACCAGCCGACTTGTTGGGGCTTGGGCGGATCGGGGCGTTAAGCCCTGTTGAGTCGCCACCTGCTATATTTAGCCTGTCCGCTCCTACAGTTTTGTCCTGATGTCTCTCTCCCTCTCTCCCTCTCTCTCTCTCTCCCTCTCCCTCTCTTTCTCTCTCTCCCTCTCCCTCTCTCTCTCTCCCTCTCCCTCCCTCTCACTCTCTCTCTCTGCTACTGTCTTCCCTCCCCCCCCCCCCCCAACACCTCCCATCCACAGAACAAGCGGCACGCTCAGACCACAACCACAAAGTACGTGGAGCTGATCATCGTGGCCGACAACAGAGAGGTAAGCTCCTTCTCCCCCCCCGCCCAAAGTTCACCCACCTCCCGAGCGTCCAGCTCGTGCTCCGGGCCACCTCCGCATAATCCCACATGTCATGCTGGAGGCGTTAAGAACAACAAAGCGATTCACCCTGACACCAGATATATAGGTCAATGTCACATACTGTAGCCCGTCGCTGACGCGTGACTGTGCGTGTGTGTGCGTGTGTGTGCGCGTGAGGGGAGGGAAGGATGGGGGGGGGGGGGGGGGGGCGTTTGTGGATATGAATGTGGGATTGAATCCAAGGTGGTTAAGGTTATCTCGTCTGCTGTGGAGCTCTTTGAAGATACTGTAGCTGCAGTCGCATGAATTTACATGACAGTGTTTGCAGCTCCGGGATGGTCTCTGCTCTTTGAAGACTCTTTTTCCAGCCGATCCAATGATAACACGTCCCCCAAGTCTTTGATAGTGACACACATCACCCCACCCCACCCCTCCCCCCCACCACGGCGGTTTACCTCTCTCTCTCCCCGTGTGTGTCTCCCAGTTCCAGAAGCAAGGCAAGGACATGGAGAAGGTCAAGCAGCGTCTAGCTGAGATCGCCAATTACGTAGACAAGGTAACAATTTAATCAATAGCTGGAGGTTAGGCGTTGGGAACGTTGATTTATTAGAGGTCCCGTCCAGCCGGTTAGGAATTAACCGACCGACCGTGTACAAACTGATTGGATTATAATAGGTTGATCAGTTCCATATCTCTGCTGAGAAATGGGGCGCAGAGTACTGTGGCATGGACAGAGGTTTTATTTAATTAAAGAAAACTGTGATTTATTTACAGGAAAATTTTCACCGGCGAGTGTCGAAGTCCCCTGGCCTTTACTTAAGAGTTGGTTGCTGTCATCTGTGCTTATTGAGGTCGTATACAGTGCAGGTTAAAAAAAAAATTAAATTCCTTCTTTTTTTTTTTACAATGACAGGAGTGAATAAGGGAATGTGTATCCTGAACTTACAGCTGCCAGAACAGACTATCAGCTCAGGCACCGAGGGTTCACATTGTCCCTAAACCCCATATCACAGCTCTCTCTCTCTCTCTCTCTCTCTCTCTCTCCCTCTTTCTCTCTCTCTCGCTCTCTCTATCTATCTCTCTCCCTCCCTTCCGCCCTCTCTCTCTTCCCCTCCCTGTCTATTTGTGGCATCAGTTCTACAGAGCCCTGAACATCCGCGTGGCTCTTGTGGGCCTGGAGGTGTGGAGTGACACAGACAAATGCCCCATCACCCAGGACCCTTTCACCACCCTGCACGAGTTCCTGGATTGGAGGAAGGTCAAACTCCTTCCACAGAGGCCTCATGATAACGCCCAGCTTGTCAGGTACACCTAGGCTGGCATGACAGTGCTGCTAGCTTCTTTTTTGTTTTATTGAACAGAGCACTGAATGTCCTATGTACTGTATTCACTCGTTTGCTATTTAGCTAACAGCGTAGACACCCTCACCTGCAAAACGTGAACAAATTAAACAACAAGCTGTAAAGACTATTTCAATATGTTCAACCTCAGAAAACGTTAGAAAGATCGGAGAGGGAGACAGTTGAATGACTTGCACTGCCCTGAAGCAGACGTGGTTTCTTGCAGCAAAACACAAACGAACAAAAATAAAAGTTCTTATGCTGTGTTAGTTGAGAACTTTTTCATGTCCCCTAAGGTAACCTAAAGTGATGAAGTAGGAGCTTATGTTTTACTGTTTGGATCACCTCGGCGCCTGAGATTGACCCGTTCCTTTGCACTTCCACCCCAAGTGGGGTATATTTCCAGGGCACCACCATTGGCATGGCGCCAATCATGAGCATGTGCACAGCTGAGCAGTCTGGGGGCATTGTCATGGTGAGTAGCGTTAACCTTTATGGGCATACAGTACATGCACTATGCACGGCCGCACACACACACACAAACACACACACACAAGGCATATACACAATGAATATGCATGAACTTGTCGGCCAAATCGAGGCGAACAGAGGGAAATATCACCCAAATACCACACGACCAAACAAGAGACACTGATCCCTGCCAAGAGTTGTCTATGATTTTCAGCAAATGTGGCTTTAATTGGCCTAGTTTATAACCTCTTTTGTCATTTCCACCATCCTGCCCTCTATCCTTATCTCCTTGTTCTCCACCTCTTTTCCTTCCTTGACTCTCTCCGCCTGTCGTAATGATGACGTGCTTCTCCACTCGGCAGAGTGGTTGAAATGGTTAAAATGAACTCATGTTTAGCTCAAGGTGCGCACGTTAGCCAGCCTGTGTCCACGCAAGGCCATGTCAGCGACCGTACGGGTTCAAGAGGTCAGCGTGCACCCTGTTTTGTTTCACAGATAAACCAACACCCGTATCGATAACATGAGATGGAAACATTCAGCGGGGCATAACAAACACAGACATGAATTGTAGAATGGAATAATAAAGAAAAAAAAAAACAGCAGGGCTGTGTCGGAAATGATCGCATATTATAGTGCAGGAACGTTATACCTTGGATGTGGGCTTGCATTATATTACAATAAGTCATACACACATTTTATATTTTGTATGTCTGTCTGTCTGTCTCTCTCTCTCTCGCTCTCTGTCAGAGTGGCTGGCTGTATTTTCCTTGGAGCCTGGCTGGCTGGCTGTTCAGGTTTACAACTAGTCCACATATGCTTCTTAGCTCTCGTCTTCCCAGATGGTAAAGTGGGGGGACATGGTCATTATGACAGAGACCTTTTACACTCAAATACATTAGGTCATAGATTCCAACTCTACATCCTTCTACTGGGGGGTGGGGAGGTGGAACCACATCCCCTGTTATCTCAGTCGAACCCTTCCATGACAAAAAAACATAAAATACTTTGATGCTATTAGCTTGGCTTTCGCTATTAGTATCAATTTTCTTTTCTTCTTCGTTTTCTTTCTAGCTAGATAGCTTCAGATACATCCATCCTGAAGCCATCTGGCCTATCCATTAGCCAGCACTCGATATGTAACATTCGTGTTGTTCTGTGTATTGAATGAGAGAGCAGAGACCGCTTGGATGGTAATGCCCTCTTTAGCAGTTCATCTTCCCCCGGCTGAAGCTGAACAACTGCCAAAGGTGTCTGGATTTTCCAGGAAATGGAATTAGTCATTTGTGAACAAATCCAGACAGCACAGCTGGACTCCAGGGCTTGCTGACAGCCAATCCAAAATACCCCTCCTTCCCGGACAGAGGCACCGTGCACAAGCCCCGTGCACAGCCATGTCCGTGCATATGCGCCGTGACGAGCCAAAAGTTGCCGTCACGGTTTGATTTATCTGGCCTTTAGTGGCTTAAACACCTTGCAGAGAAATATAAGTAGATGAGCAGTAGATTAGCATCAGACTACTGTAGCAGTAACCATTGAGAATCATTGTGCTTCATTGTGTTTCACTGCGTTGCAGTGCTCGACCATCCCAACTGTCATCGTGGCGGTCACTGAAACTGGTGCCGTAAAACTCTGTGTGTGTTTTTAAAGCATGATTTGTTGGACGTTTGCCTGTATATGTTCCTTGACTCTGTATACAGGTATGTCCCTATATTGATACTCGCTCTCTGCGGTAGTTTCTTTGGATGCTTTCCTACTGGATGATTAATACACGCAGACAGTACTTGATGTACATTTGTGTCCAGAAATAAATGTAAATAAAACAGTACACACCAATGAGCACTTGAATGAACTGGCATTGTTTCTTGTATGTGTGTTTTTGACATACCTTAGAAAAGAAGGCGGAGGGTGGTAATGATATGTGCAGAAATCATGGTAACACATGCAGTCAAATGTTATACATACACCTATAAATAATTCTGAAGACAATGTCCTCTAGCCTACGGGAAAGTGAAAACAAAAACAAAACATTTCCTCCTGAAGGTATTCTCCCCTGGCAAGGTGCGTTGCCAAGCCTTGCCTTGCCTTTGAACCTTTTGCTGTGAGGAGGACAGCTAGCTTTGCTCTGAGGAAGTTCTTATCTCTGTGCTAGAGGACAGCATAGCGCAGCTGGCTCTGCCAAGCCTCGCCAGCCAGATGATGTCTCTCGCCCGCTGCTCTATTTCTCATGACAGCACCATACGTATACCCAGGGTTGGGTAGGCTGCTTTTTAAATGTAATCCCTTACAAGTTACTATTTACCAGACTAATATTATAATCAGATCAAAGTAGGACTTTTTTTTCAATGAATGACTGACATTAATGAAAGGTCTCTAAGAAAACAGACAATTGTTTTTATCACTTTTATATCAAAGTTGTCCTAGAAGTAATCTTCTAATAAAAAAATGTTAAACAGTAATCTGATAACAATATTTTAGCTGGTAATGTAATGGATTACAGTTATTTATTTTTTGTAATCAGTTACTTCCTACCCTGCATATACCTGTGAGTAAAGCTCCAATAAGCACATACACAGCCATGTAGTTTGTGTAAGACACACATCAATGATTAAAGATCAAGAGTGTTGATCTTTTTGAAAACACCTCTCCCTTCAATGTGATAGGATGCTTCCTCAGAAGCCACGCCCCCTCCAGAAGCCCAAGGCTGGGACAGTGTTGTTATGTTCCCATTTACAGAGGCACGGTTGGGTAGAAACAGCAGATCTTTTTTTTTTTTCTGGCAAACAGAACAGTCAGCTAGCGTACACATTAGCAATTGACAACAAAGTGTAATATCTTCAGTCGCTGATCCCGGCTTTTAAATGTGACTCTCTCCGTGTTCCCAGGACCACTCAGACAACGCCCTAGGAGCTGCAGTCACCTTGGCACACGAGCTCGGACACAACTTTGGAATGAACCACGACACGCCGGAAAGGGGGTGCGGCTGCAGAGTCACTGCGGACCGGGGAGGCTGCATTATGACCCCGTCCACAGGGTGAGTTGGAACAGGCCAGCACGTCATCCCTTCCCAAGTTTACGATCTGACACTCAAAGCAGAGAACCCAACTCAAGCCCAGTAGAGACCACAATGTCAAAATAAATGGGGAATACAGTGAATAGAACACCGCATGCTGCCAGGCTCATAGGGCAAAACGTTAAGTTCAGTTATGTATTGGCTGAGCTTTCTTTCCTTAACGTCATGACAGTAGACAGTAGTTCCCTTTACATTACACCGCAATGACACTGATTTACTTTTAAGGCAGGGTTAGTCATTCTTGAAAACGCATGCTAACATCGAGCTCCACCCCACACATTGAAACGCATTGTGAAGCCATTGTTGTTGTGTTTGCCACATTGTTTATAGCACACAGAACGGTGAACTATCGAAATGCGAGGAGATTTTTTTGGTTAATTTAACAAAGTGTACAGTATTATCTTACAATTAGCTTGCGATAGCTGACTATACCTTTAACTTTATGTAAATTATATCTGCATACACTTTGGTTGCATTGTTGCACCTTTACCAAGATCATCTCACTGCCAACACTTCTGAATGTCACTCACAAACCTGTGATGCCAGACATTAGCCAGCATGCAATTTGTTCCTAATTGATTGCCAATCACACAGTGTGAGACTGTTGCCGCGGACTATTGGACCATTAGGTTTACGGCAGGGCCAAACAGCTGCGCTTATAGCCTTGCCGTATTGCGACTCATTCTGCGTGAGAGGCCAGTAGTTGACAGCTGTGAAGCTGTTGATCAGTAGCTGATCAGTAGGACCACTGGCGCAAGAGTGCTGGCTGTGCTGCAAAGAGACACACACATACACACACACACACACTATGAGGAGAGTACCGGCATCAACTATTTCCAGAGTGCAGGCTAGTGTTTTGCATGTCTAAGAGGAATTTACCTACCCAATCACATCATGCACCTCAATACATTATCCTGCATGCACATGCGGTCTTGATTATTGTATAATTCCATGTCATCCAGGCCTTGACTTCTGAGCAGAGGTTCTTGGGGTGTCCTGGGTAGAAATATAAGATATTAGGGGGAGCCAAGCTCCAGCGGTCTGGAAGAGCCTCCTTCGGTGGGTGTTTATGCTGGAAACATCACTGGCTGTTTAGCTTGGCCTGGACCCACAAAAAACAGGGTAACACTATTCCCGATTATAGTCTCATAAAACAAGCCAGTGGTAAGACGAAGGGTTATATTTAACGTTGATGGAGGGCATCCTTGGTCGCAAGTCTGGCCAACAAGGTCGATAAAAGGAAGAAAAAAAAAAGAAGCATACTTTACTAAAAAAAAAATTCTCTCTCTCTCTCTCTCTCTCTCTCTCTCTCTCTCTCTCTCTCTCTCTCTCTCTCTCTCTCTCT
>JAODTR010022099.1:0-24245 GCA_025399935.1 Amblyopsis rosae
ACAACACAGCTCTCAGGATCATAGGGACACACAAACCTCTCCACCACGATAAGGTGATGGTTCCCGGAGAGGTTTATACAATACAATATTTATATATTACTGTATATTGAGAACATGTATGCATTGTGATGTGATGATGCCTGTTGGTAGAATGTGACTTCATCAACGTACACATTTTACTTTGAGAGATAGACTAAGGACTTTTGCTTACAGTAGTTACAAGCCTTTGCAGATAGTTATACATTGTGGTGTGTACGAATAGTTTCGAGAAATGGACAAGCTTGTTTGCAAATGTTACAGTAAAGACTGAGTTAAAACATTTAATAAAGCGACTGAGAGTAACTGTCTTTTCTTTTGTGGTATGTGTGTTTTCTTTCTGAATCATAATGAAACTATAATTTGTTGACAGACCGGTGGTTGGTCGCACCTTGCATGGCAGCATTCACCATCGGTGCATGAATGTGTGTGTGACTGAGTGAATGTCAGGCAAAATACTGTAAAGCGCTTTGGATAAAAGCGCTATATAAATGCGCCCATTTACCAAAGAAAAAGCATACTGTACATGTTAATCTTGTCTGATCTTACTGTACATGAAGCAATGTGTGACTTTGTACTGTTGAAATTTATAAATTCCATACAGAAACAATGCAGCCGTGTGCATTTTCAATATTGTAATTGTCATCAAAAAAGTAGCCATGCAATTTTATATTGACAACATGACTAAGCATTTTGACAAAACTGAGCAAAGTGTTAACAATGACACAAGGACTTCTGATGGCAATGACATGTTCATTGACGTAAAAATTTGCTTTTGAGAGTTAAACTACAGTAAGGATTTTGAGCAAGTTATGAACTTGTTGTTTTGAGAAATGTGCACGCTGGTTTGCAACTGTTAAGACTGAATCGAAAAATGTACTGTACCAAAGCAACTATTATCCCCCTTGTCATAATACTATATACTGATGGCTATATTCTGCGCTGGTTCATTAGTGTTGCAGGGGATGGAAAGTGTCTCACCTTGCAGAAACATTGGTAGTGAAGTTGGCACAGTTGTTGGCATACATCAGCTTAGTGGTGCCAGTAATGTCCTCCCACTGAGCTGGCGCTGTGCCACCTGGAAATCAAGTTAACAAACTATATTCTATATACTGTTTGTTTATTTGATGTGTTTGCAATTCAGCCACCTTCAACTGCTCTTGTGCTTCACCCTAATGCTGTGCAATATAGCTTTTAGACCAGGGTTCCCCATTCCTGGCCCTAGAGGGCCGCTGCCCTGCATGTTTAAGATGTTTCAGACGTATCCCTGCTCCAGCACACCTGATTCAAATGAATGGGTTGTTTTAACGAGCTATTCATTTGAATCAGCTGTGTTTTAAACATGCAGGGCAGCGGCCCCCTAGGACCAGGATTGGGGACCACTGTTTTGAATGTCCAGGTGTGTTAGAAAGGTAAGTGTTGCAGTGTCTGGCACAGCACCAGAGGATAAGGGAGCCGGGCTTCAAGCTGGACCGTACCAATGACACTGCACAGGAGGCGCAAGCTTGTGGTGTCTCCCTCTCCAGCGTCACGTGCACTCTCCCTCCATGACGGCGGCAATGGAATGCGCAGTCCAATAGGACGGTGGAACTTGCGTCTGCGCGGCTCCACGGTTACCACGGGGCTGAAGGTTGCCTGGTTACCAAGTTGCCGAGTAAGTAGTTCATCAGGGATTGGCTGAGCCTGGTGCAAAGGGAGACGTTTTAATGATAAGAGAGGAAGAAGTGGAGGGTTATGAAGACAGTAGGAAAGCTTCTTTGGATACGTCAAGATAAATATGTCCTTGAGTGTCAACATTATTTGACAACCTCAATACTTTTAATATTTGCTAAAGCTAGAGTGTGATTGTATGTTTGGCATGGCTGATAAAACTAATGGTGCTGTATTTAATTGATAAATAAACCCACAAGCTATTGTCACAGGCACATCTTGCTATAATTAAACAAACAATATGATGGTTTACCTATTGGTTAAATAACCAATAGTCTTATTGTTAGTAATTACTGTAATGAAAAACGGCATAATCAATATAGATTATTTCTGCTAATATTCCAATTAACTAGTTCATCTCCATAGTCAAGTATACTGCACGTATCCTGGAAAAAGGAAAAAGGCAAAACATAATAAGAAATAATATTAATATCAAGAACAAAAACAAACACAGGCTGGATAGAAACCAAAGTCACTTACAGTGAAACACCAAACTGCCAGCCATACTCACGCATGCAACCAATTCATATTTCACAAGTCAGAGCCGTGCATCAGCTCAGACAGTGTGGGTCACAACTTAAATCAGGAAACAGAGGAGTGATGAATGGCTGGATAAAGGGAAAACAAACAGAAGTGTAAAGCAACGCAACGTGCTCTGATGTGGCAAGGAAACAAAATAAGAACACAAGAATGTTTAATTAAGACGTTATCTATAATTTATTGTGTCATAAACGAGGCCAGGCATTGGAGAAGCGACTAGCATGGAAGCAGCTGTGTGTGTGCGCCAGGTTCCAATATGTGAGTCTGTGGATGTCTCTATTAATAATGCTCAACACCAGATCTGTTGCCACAACACTGTTTAATAGGGCAGACACCTCTTGGTATAAACAATGCAGAGTGAAAGGCTTGGATTGATTCATTAGACGTACTAATGTACCCTCAAGGTCCGAAACATAACCACCGAAAATGCAATGAGAAATGTTCCTTCGATACCACAGGCAATAAAAGACGGCCCTAAATAATCACATGCTCATAAACATTTGTGTCTGATGCTGCATTCAATTGGAAATCTATAGGTCTGAGTCAATACAACCCTACTTCCAAGCTAATTGTCCTCCAGTGTTTATCTATCTAGCAAACAAATGATAGAATGCTGAAATGCTGAAACAAGTTCACAATGTGTGAACTGTGCCTGTGTGAAGTCAAGATTTTTGTGGAAAACATGGGCCTCTACAGCGCCTCTTCATTCCACATTTTCATCTGCATCCTCATCCTCCTCCTCCTCCTCCAGTCCTTACCTGTAATCCCAGTCGCACTCTCTTGGTGACGGCCGTCTCTGGGAAGATGGCCTCCACCTGTGGCACCAGTTTGCTGGTCAGACGGCCACCCTCCGGACCAATCAGATCGCTCTCCTGCTGGACGCGCGACACAACAGCGAAGTAGAGCGGGAAGTCTGTGGAGATGATGCGGCGGATTCTCTTCTTCTCCAGCTCCTCATGGCTCTCAAGATCTACGGAGGGGAAGGCACAGTGAACACTGACATGGAGATGAATGGAGATTATAGTAGGCTGTTGTTTCCAGGCCCACTTCATCTCAGTAGGGAATGACACCTAGTGCGAGCCACTGAAACTGGTGGCTGTGTGATTGGAAGTGCACAAGTGAATGAATGAGAGAATTTATAAGGACAACATATAGATAAAGAACATAACAAATATAATATTAAATAATTAAATAATAAAACAGGAAAGCAGAGAAAGTATATTAAGAAAAAAGCAATACACAGAAAGACACAAGAAATAGGCTCCCACATAAGGTCTTCGTTTACGTGTGTTTGTGTGTGTGCATGTGCACGTGCGTGCGCTTGTGCGTGCGTGTGTGTGTGTGTGCAGTGCCACTGAGACATCTCCATTATGTGTTTGCAGCTGGCCTTGTTTCTACACGGCAGATCCGTACATCAAGATTAACACTGATCTATAACTGCAGGGGGGGGGGGGGGTCTGGTGTGCCCCCTGCCCAGCTAATCCATCACCCGCACACAGACTGACCTTCGTCCATGCCGTTCAGAATAGTTTCCAGCACTTCGTCACCATAGCGATTGCGATGCTCCTTCCACACAGAACCGTTCTCGCTCCGAAGCACCACCAGTTCTCTGTCCCCGCGGTTCAGTGCAGCAAAATGGGGCATTTCCACTATCACCGGCCTGTGTATGCAACAACACGTATAAGATCTACATTGATCTTATTCTCTTAAATTTAAATGTTTTTGACATTCATTTACTGTTACTGACATTTACTTTATCGTACAAGCATCTCTTGATCTACTAATTAGGGATAAGCATTTGAAATGATTCCACTATTTGAATAATATCCTTTATTTGATTTTATATTTGAATACTCAAATGTTTTAATTGGATTGGATTACATATTTGGATCAACCTGATCGAAATACCTCGACACTTCGCTAGCCATTTTCACAGTTTCAGCGCCAAAAGATAGACTGCAGCGGAACTCAAAAACTCAAAGACCTACCTTTTTTGTTTATTATTGATTAAATACTTAACTAACTTAAAACGTCAAAACTCTTACAATACACGACACATAGAACGCTTGGATTTATAAATAATTAAAAAAGTTATTATTTTTATTTTTTAACTAAAGTTTTAAGTATTCGAAATAAGTATTTGAATACTAACGTAATTTCGAATATACAAATATTTGAGTAATGCCCATCCCTTCTACTAATGTACATGCCATGGGTTGAAGATAATTATGGTCTTTTAAGTAAGGTAGGACAGGATATAGTAGGATTAAACCATAATGGGCAGTAAATGTGGGCCTGAGCAGCCCTATATTACTCTACTGAGATTATGGGCAATAAATAAAACCCACAAATGAACTGCATACCCCAGAAATTGCATGCTGGAGGGTCCCAGGGAGATGATGCGGCTGGCCAACCCCTCCCCCTCCACAAGAGGGGGAGGGGTGGTCAGCTTCTGGGGTTTCACCAGGCGGCAGGTGATGCGGGTGGGGGCGGCGCAGGTCCGCGGGGGGATGATAACCCGTAGGCCGTGGTGGCGGCTGCCTCGCATGGAGCCTCCGCGGGCGTCCACCATGAAACTCACCAGGAAGCTGACAAACACAGCAGCCAGACGCTTCAGTTAAAGGGCCCCTACCGTCAAACTCAAGGCCGTGCTGGTGTGTGGTCCACTTTGATGTCTGATTTAGCTCCAGGTGATTGCAACAAATCGTCTCTGACCTGTCCTCTCACATCCAGTTAGATAGCCAATCAAGGCAAAGCTTTTACGAAATAAATTAAACTGCAACTGATACAGAATATTATGCCCCAAAAGTGTCCAATTAGAAAATGTCATGATATGTAGACAGGAAGAAGTGAACGACTAACAAAACTAATTCTAATCATACTATCTTAGCTAATGAATATGTGAGTGTTTGAATGAATATATTAATGAATGGCAAAACATTTTCTAAAATACACCTAACTTTGAACTTTGACCCTAAGCTCTAGAATAGGTACAGTATAGTTAAAAAACATAAACTATGAATGTGAATGTGTTCGCTTACCCAGTATGGATGGGGCTAGCAACAGGACTGACATTGTCTGACGTTTCTGTGGCTGGGCTGCTGGGGATCAGAGAGTCCTCATCGTAATCTTTGGGAAGGGTGATCGGAGTGTGCTGTTTTCACCAAGGCAAAACACCTTATATCAATTATTACAAATAATGCATGTTGTCATAGCATAGCATAGCATAGCATTTATAACTACATAAAAGACATAATGCAAATGCATAAGGGAAACAGACAATAAACGCTGTATACATTCATCAGAGATAACATAGTGGATATGAATCTATAATGTTTTACAGTATGTGAGCATACAGTACAATCACATTTACATTACTATAGGATTACATCATAGCATATACAACACAACAGCATGGCATAAGTCTACCTCTAGTAAGACTGTCTCTGGAGACACACAGGGAATCCTGGGAATTGCAGGCGAGTAGGGCCTTTCAGAGGGGAAATGTACATGAGGGCAGCGTACAGAGACATTCCCTATTGCAATGCTAATAAAACATTCTCCCCGTCCCACCCAAGGCTTCTCTGTGTTCAAGGTGTACAATGCAACTCTACGGGGACTAACGTGGTGCCCATGCCGCTCTCAAAGTCTCGCAGGGTTTTCTTTGGGGACAGGAAGTCGTCGTCCTGATCTTTGAGGTCATCAAATTTCAGGTAGCGGGCTCCGTCCATCCCCAGCAACTCATCTCCTGCAGAGAACACAGCAGCCGTGTCACACATGTAGGAACACTGAGCCATGCACACACACACACACACACACACACACACACACACACACAGGAAGATAACACATAGAAGGCACAGAGAGAAGGCCAGGACAACAAATAAAGAATATACTGCACAAATGATTCTTATTAGGTTCTCAAAACATGAGAACAACTTTGAGAGAACTTGCCTTCCAAAAAGAAGTAACAATATGTTCCCTGACAATGTCGTAAGGCAACAGCGACACTAGTCAGACTTTAGACTAGTAGCTAGTCGACTTATAAATATTTGGTTCACATTTGTAGCAGTGTATTGAGGAGGCTAAACACCATTACTCATCACAGAGCTATCACAACCCATCCTCGGGCCAACCACTCCCACAACGCCATGGAGTTAAACTGACAACAACCAGCGATTATTCACAGCTGACGCCACAGCATGGACAGTGAGCTGCAAGACACCTGGGTACAGCTGTTAAGTGAGCATGCCTGCTATAGATGGACCCACACACAATGATGGCTGTTTCTGCCCCGGAGAAAACCCCTCAGGTATTATGGCAGAGGGCTGTTATCGTGTACACAACAGAGTTCAATATACAGTAAGTAAAAAACAGCCAAGCACATATGTGTGAATTGTGTTAAAGGATTACCTCCAATATTTGTGTGTAATCAGCAACAGTGTGTGCAGTCACCTGTGTCTAAGCTTGGACGTGTGTGCAATTAGGTTATTGACAAATTAGCTACAGCAGAGTTGTTGTGTTCAGGGTGGAAAGCAGCTGTTTGTGTGGTGTACAAGTGGGACACACGTACGCTGAACGCTGCTGTAAAAAGAACGTGTCATGGCAGTGACAACCTGACAGAGAGACAACATGTACTGTAGGCTGAAGGTCAGACCAAAGTAATAACAATGTGTAACACACAGAGAAAATGAGAGTGCATTTGAAATGACGGACACAAGTTCACCAGCCACTGGACAACCAAAACAAAGCAGCGATGCATACACAGCCCTACCTAACGTTAGCTGGGCAACCCCTAGAAAACAAACGTGGGAAAGAGGCTGTCAATACAAGTCATAGATTATTTGTTTTTCCTTCTTTTACAAACTAATAGAATCTGTCAGCCATACCTTCATCCTCAGAAACATCCAATATCTCGTCGACTGTCTCTGGAAAACTCATGCGATGTTTCTCTGTGGTGATCTGAGGTGAGAGAGAGAGAGAGAGAGAGAGAGAGAGAGAGAGAGAGAGAGGTATTCCTTTACAGGTATTAGAATGAGTTGAACTCTAAAAAAATATGTGAGAGCAACATTCTCTTTTTGTCAACTTGTAGTCTGTTTCAAGGATGCATGCTGATTTGCGTTGCCATGTCAACCATGGGAAAAGCACGCCTCACCGCTGAGACAGACTCCTCTGTGACGAGTTTCAGTACGTCAATGACAGAGATGTATCCCAGTCGCTTAGCAATGCCAAGCGGGGAGGTTCCATTCTAGATGGAATAAAGACATATAGGATATATATATATTGTATATGACACACAATACTATATATGCTGCTCAAGTGGTGAGTTGTCATGTAAAAAGGGATACTGTGAGTTTTGCTGCTGAACAACAATGCAGGCTACACCAAAATGTGTTGGCTACATGTGTTTCTAACACTGTCAGTGTTGGTTTCATGTGTTGCTAAAACTGAGAGTGTTGGCTACATGTGTTTCTAACACTGTCAGTGTTGGGTACATGTGTTGCTAACACTGTCAGTGTTGGCTACATGTGTTGCTAACACTGTCAGTGTTGGGTACATGTGTTGCTAATGCTGTCAGTGTTGGGTACATGTGTTGCTAACACTGTCAGTGTTGGCTACATGTGTTGCTAACACTGTCAGTGTTGGGTACATGTGTTGCTAATGCTGTCAGTGTTGGGTACATGTGTTGCTAACACTGTCAGTGTTGGCTACATGTGTTGCTAACACTGTCAGTGTTGGCTACTTGTGTTGCTAACACTAAGAGTGTTGGCTACATGTGTTGCTAACATTGTCAGTGTTGGTTTCATGTGTTGCTAACACAGAGTGTTGGCTACATGTGTTGCTAACACTGTCAGTGTTGGGTACATGTGTTGCTAACACTGTCAGTGTTGGCTACTTGTGTTGCTAACACTAAGAGTGTTGGCTACATGTGTTGCTAACATTGTCAGTGTTGGTTTCATGTGTTGCTAACACAGAGTGTTGGCTACATGTGTTGCTAACACTGTCAGTGTTGGGTACATGTGTTGCTAACGCTGTCAGTGTTGGCTACATGTGTTGCTAACACTAAGAGTGTTGGCTACATGTGTTGCTAACACTGTCAGTGTTGGCTACATGTGTTGCTAACACTGTCAGTGTTGGCTACATGTGCTGCTAACACTAAGAGTGTTGGCTACATGTGCTGCTAACACTGTCAGTGTTGGCTACACATGTAGCTAACACTGTATTAAACAGCAATGTGACCTGTTTCAACTTCAGAAGTATGAATGCTTTTATGCCTAAACATGAACATTTGATATTTTTTATATAATATTAATATTATAATAAAATTATTAATATATAATAGTTATAGCGTGATACCACCGTATATAAAAATACTGATACATGTTTCTTCCAATACAGAGCAATAGCAGAATATAATTGGCCTTCCATTACTAAGATACCGTTACCTATACCTCTGGATATATTTCACTTAAAAGGTCACGGAGAGGTCGGTGTGATGGTGTCAGGGGAAACAGATGATACATTAATGTAAAGTGTCTCTATTCTCACTGAGGTAATCTCGTTGGGCTGGGCTCCGTTCTTCAGCAACAAGGTGACAATGTCTGTGTGGCCCTGCTGCGCTGCTTGGTGCAAAGGTGTGTAGCCCACCTAGAGAGAGTGAGAGAGAGAAAGAGAGAGAGAGTATAGTTAAACAGCATTGTTTAGAAACTTAGTATTGAGTGTATGTGGCGGGTGAGAGCGCTTACCCTTGTCTTGCTATTTACATGAGCCTGCTGCTGCAAGAGGAACTTTACCATCTTGATGTTACCATAGTGACAGGCCACATGAAGGGGCGTATAACCCATCTGAGAAAGAAATAAGGACAAATGGACGAACAGAGAGAAAAGAGAGACAGTGAAGTAACCTGGCTGAACTCCCTCTTGATTTTAATAATCAAGTCAATGCATTTGATATCAGTTAACAGGGAGAAAGGGTCTTTCCAAAATCTCTCATATATTCCAGGAAATGTTTGGAGGAGGGAAATACATTTAAAGGGGTGGTAAAGTATGAAAGAGACTTTGTCAACACCTGCCACATTTACATCACATGAATTGGCAGGCTAAAGAAAGAAAAACCTTGAGTGTCCAGCAGAGGTAGCGTATCTTACCCGGGAAGCAGCGTAAACCGAGGCGCCTTGTTTGACCAGCGTGTCAGCGATTCCCACATGGCCCTCCTGTGCTACCAGATGTAGAGGGGTCAGCCCGCTCTGGGAGGCAGACAAAATACAAAACCCCTTATGATTCCTTTGTACACGATGCAGGTCATTTCACCGACACCGTCTTACCCCAGTGACCTACCTTGTTGCCCAGGTTGACGTTGGCCTGCTTGGAGATGAGCAGGGCGGCCATATCGGGACGTCCCTCTTGAGAGGCCAGGTGTAGAGGTGTGATGCCCTGCAGAGACTCTGCGTTGGCCGACGCTCCGTTTTGCAGCAGACAGCTGGCTACCTCAACCTGGTTCTGTTTGGCTGCTATGTGCAGGGGAGTGTATCCGTTCTGCACACGCACACACACACACACACACACACACACACACACACACAGTTAGACAGACACACACACGTATACATGATGGATATAGACAGCAAACAGATGGGTAGATAGACACGCACACACACACACACACACACACACGCACACATGCACACGCACACCCAAAACACCAGTCAACAGCTGTCAAGTCATCAATGAAACCTAATTGTGCATTTGGTTTGCGTTTGTTATTAGTGTAATATAATTGCTGTGTGTGTGTGTGTGTGCGTGCGCCTTACTCGGGCAGTACTATGCGCGGAGCCACCTTTGCTAACCAGGAGTTTAACAACGTCCAGGTTGTTGTGGTGGACGGCTACATGTAGGGCTGTGAGACCATTCTGACAGACACACAGAACACAAACACGTCACATGTACCCTGCTAGCTAAGCTAGCTAGCATACCGCTAAGTTGCTAAACATGCTTGAGTACTGTTAGTAGATTTTGTACTTCTGGAGGTAAAGGATTCTGAAATCATTGACTTTTAAGGTTATATTAACATGAACATACTTTTGATAATATGCAGAAAACTTCTAGACATCCCTTTAACAGGTATTGGTGTGTGTGTTTGTGTGTGACGGGGGAACAAAGAGCTCAGTGTGTGTTCTCTCACCTTCCCTGCTGCATTGGGATTGGCTCCTCGCTCCAACAGCAGCTCGGCTACATCCACCTTTCCATATTTAGATGCCACATGGAGCGGCGTGAACCCTTTCTGTTCACAGAGAAACACACACAGAGGGCGCGCTGTTGTCACAGACAGACTACACTGTACAAGCAAATGTGTCCCGTTTCACAACAGAATACAAATACACTTCTAAAGGTGCCTTAAGTCGTGTATTGGACCTTAAAGCGGCTTAAGTCATAAGTCAACTTGAATTTTTATTGATTTAATTGTGTATATTAACCCATGTATGTTCACTTGAGCTGTCGAGTTAACACAGGGTTTACATTGGCACTGCTGCATATGCACCACTAGGTGGCAGTATGAACCCTACAAAACACTTGAATGGGTGTTTCCCCTTTAAAGCAGTATCTTGTATTATCCAGCCACTTGAAGAGAGAGTGATGTACCAGTTGGTCACCACACATACCTGGGGACTCCAGGGGAAACGCATGTATGCATGTGCAAGACAAATATACTTCGACCAATCACATGCAGTAAAGCAGTGTTTCCCAACCCTGGTGCTGGGGGTTCCCTGACCAATAGAAATGTCTACATGTCTCACTGAAGCCTGGTCCATTCATTAGCATCAGGTGTGTTGGAGCAGGGAGCTATCTTTAACATGCCAGGGCAGTACATCCCCGAGACCATTGGGAAATGTTACAGTGGAGCATCGCTACCTTGGTCATCTTGGTCTGCTGTGCGCCAGCATCCAGCAGGATGCGGATGGTGTGTATGTGCCCTTCACGCGCCGCGATGTGTAGGGGGGTGTGGCCAGCCGTGGTGGCCGAGTCAGGGCTGGCCTTGTGCTCCAGCAGCAACTTGACCAGCTCCTTATGGCCCATGCGGGCTGCACAGTGTAGGGGAGTCTGGTCGTCCTGTGCCAAACACACGTTTACTTAACTTTGTTAAGCTCATGAGCGCTTCATTAGGCATCCATGTGCCATCAATCAATACCTATATGTTGCACTTGAAGGTATAGTCAGTCATTCTGGAAGCTTGTTGGTATTTGAACTTGATCAAAACAAAAACACCTCTCCCTTCAATGCCATAGGGGGATCCCTCAGAAGCTCCGCCCCACACATTGGAAACACATTTCCAAGGCTAGGATAATGTTGTTGTGTGCACCACTTTGTTTGTGTTCTTTTTTACAGAGCCAGGGCTGTGTAGTAACACCAGATTATTTTATTAAAGTGGGCATCTAGCGGACCGTGAGTAAATATTTGCTGAATTTGACAAAAAGTGTATTAACTTGCAATCTCTGACTATACCTTTAAATACTTGTTTTGGCTAGCATTTTGTTATTGTTTACTGTATCAGGCCTGTGCACCAATACATTGTTATGATTACAGAGAGCAGGGGAGGCTGGTACCTTAGCCTTGGCATCCACCTGTGCTGTGTTCTGTAGCAGGAACTGAGCCACTTCACAGTGGCCTGCTCTGGAAGCCATGTGGAGAGGAGTCTCCACTTTCTGGTTCACAAAAAGGAACCAGTTACTCACACATTGTTGCAAACACCAGCAACAATACCGCATAATAATCGCAGTTTCAATAAAAACTGCTTGCCTTGTGTCTACATAGTAGTGTCATAGAGCAAACGAGGGCTAGGTCAGTGAATCCAGATGTGAAAGGGGCTACATCTCCATTAACTCCATTGTTATCAGAGAGTAAGGAGTGTTTTGTGGTGTGGAATCAAATGTGCTCTTACCACATTGGAAGCATTTGGGGAAGCACCTCTGTGCAGCAGGTTCTTCACTATGTTGAGGTGGCCCATGAATGCTGCTACATGGAGAGGAGTGAGACCAGACTACAAACACACGCATAGACGCACGCACACACACACACACATATTCTAATAAATCATAGAGGAGTATAGCAAGTGTAGCTTGTTAGACAAATCTATTGTTGCATGGATAATTCCTTGTTAATGTATAGTATGCAAACTGATAATCCAACCCTTTAGACTCTTGTGCATATGGATAATATTAGTTTTCTATATTTCCTATTGTTGCCATTGTATACTAACTGTCCCCCCCAAAAGTATCTTTCAAACATCTAATATATTTTATTTTATTAAAAAATGTGTTAGAATTGTTTAAATAAATGTGTGTGTATCTCAAATAAGGCAATTAATTTACTTTCAAAATCAAGATTGATACCCAAAATGAGACCATTTCAACTGATTCAATTTCAAGCAAAATAAATCAATATCATTTTATTTTGTAATACGATTGTAACTTACACTTAGAGTTATTTCGCCATACTGTAGGTATACCTATAGAGTGATATAGGCCTACATACTCAGACTCTTCACCTGGCTTGACCCAGCTCACCTCTGTCACGGCTTCTAATGAAGCAGCGTGTTTCAGCAGTAGATCCATGGAGCGCATGTGGTTCTTCTTGCAGGCAATATGGAGCGGTGTGAAGCCGTTCTGGAGACACAGCCATGCACAGCTGAGTAAGCACAGTGTCGCCCTGCTGACGTGTGTGTGTGTGTGTGTGTGTGTGTGTGTGCGTGCACACTGACCAGGGCGCGAGCGTTGGCTTTAGCTCCCTTGTCCAGCAGCACTTTGGCCATGCGGTGGTGGCCGCAGTGGGCCGCTACATGCAGGGGGGTCAGGTGGTCCAGCGTGATGTCGTCGATCTCGGCGTTGTACTGGAGCAGCTGCCGGACGCCATCCAGGTGGTCTCCCTGGGCTGCCATGTGGATGGGAGACAGACCGTTCTGTGGGGGCGGGGTTAGAGAGGGAAGGACCAATCAGAAATAAGAGAGGAAAGGACTGTTTAAATAAAAGGTTAAGAAATAATAATAAAGATTAGCTAAATAAAAACTTTCCAAATCTTGAACTTGTGTGACAACCCCAAGGAAAGCATATCAAACCCCCAGTGTGAAATAAACCCCTTCCCCAAGGGAAACAAACCCAAGTATCACTGGCTCCACCACGCCACGGTGCCACCATAATCGTGTATCTACCGTCCTTCTCTGTGCGCTCCTCCTGGAGGAGCTTCACCAGGCACTCCTCCTACAGTACCTTGGTTTTAGCCTGGATGGGGGCACCCTGGTCCAGCAGGATCTCGATGATACGCACGTGACCATTTCTGGCCGCACAGTGGAGGGGAGTCAGCTCGTCCTGGGTTAGGGAGACAGAGAGAAAGAGAGAGAGAGAGAGAGAGAGGGGTGAAACACAGGGAAAGACATACATAGAGATATAGGTGGAGGCAGAGGTGCGTATCTTTGAGACACATTCAACCTTGAGCAGTCAGCAGGTCTACCTTGGTCTTGGCGTCAATCTGCGCCCCTCTGTCGAGGAGCAGACGCACCATGATCACGTTGCCCCTCCGGGAGGCTATGTGTAAGGGGGTGATGCCGTTCTGCAGCCAGAAGAGATGACTCACGTTAGCTTTGTCAATTACTAATACGGTCTAATGACTCACTGTCTCTCTGGCTGCTTTTACTTATATATATATATATATATATATATATATAGATATGGATATTTATTTCCAGCATATATCTTAGTTACACAATGTGTGCCCATAAAAATCATAGTTATAAATATTGCTAATTCCAAAGCAAGTTCTTTGCATACAGAACTAGGAAAGCAGTAGAGAGGAGATGGACAAGCTAGACACAACAAGAGTGAATCTCCTCTCTAATGCTTTCCTAGAGCAGTATAGGCTCACACTGTTCTCTACCTGTGCCCCTACAGCCACACATACTGTATCTGTGCGTTTGTTAAGGACCAGACTACCAAATGCGTTGCCTTGCGCCACACAGACCAGCGTTCCGGCTGTTATACTGCATACGACTATTTCTGTATGCAAAGAACTTGCTTTGGAATTAGCGATATTTATAACTATGATTTTTATGTATGTGCACACATTGTTTCCCGTGAACAATATAATTTCTTAATTATCATTGTATGCATAAACCACAAAAAAAAAAAAAGAATCAGTCGAGTTGTGTGTTGCGGTCTTCTATGTGAAGAAACTGAACTTTCCGACTGACCTTGGGGGTGAAGTTAACATTAGCTCCTCTGTTGAGCAGAAGCTGAGCCACGCTCAGGTTCTCATAGTGGGCTGCGATGTGGAGAGGAGTGAAGCCAGTCTAACGAGAGAGAGAGCGTGAGAAAGAGAGAGGTTTACTGTGGTCGGAATAAGACACAAATAAGAGGCGATGCATTTAAGTACAAAAGCGACAGACGATAGATATAGTGATAGAAGAACATACAGTACGGTATCTGTGGCGTTTTTGTAAAACCTAATAGAGGAAACCGGCAGTTGTTTCTCTGCAAGTCAGCGCTAACCATGTTTTCCACTCATTACAGAATTATATGAGTTCACTTGTGTGTTTGGCCCTATGGTTTGGCCTATAGACTGTACAGTATAAATGGACAAACTCCCCGTGACGTCACCCATAGGTTTACTCAAGAACGAGCTAAAAGATCGAGCTATCTCTTTTCGTAAATAATTCTACTTATATCAACAGCACTTTTATAATGTTATCTGGAAAAATAAAACACAGAAACTGAAAAAATCTGTCCTTTAAAATAAAAAAGAAGAAGGGGGTCTAGTTTTAAGATTTGATAAAAGAAATGTATATGCAATCCTGATTCAATGTGGATGTTTATACCCACCAATATATTTAAAGCATTAGGAGGACTCACATTTTTGCTAACCTGCAATGTCTTAACTGCCAAATTGCCAATTAAACTATCCAAATGTCATCAACAAGTAACATTTTTCTCCACTTAAAACTCTAATTTGGAATAAGGCACACATCACCATAAAGAAAACAAAAATATAAAAAAACATTGGCATGCAAGGGGTATACATTTCATTAGTCAACTTTTGGACCAGACTGGAAAATTGTTACCTTACAAAGAATTTATGGTTGCTCATAATTTTCCAATCCCCACAAAAATGTAATGTAATAATAGATATTTGAGCTGGTTTGATATAACTTTTGAAATGCCATTCATGCTATAATAATATTTATAATAATGCAATACCTAACTTACTCTTAAACAGAATTGATGTAACAAACATAACATGCAATATTAAACATATTCGTAACATTTTTCATAATAACACCAAAATTACTCCTAGAGGCAAGTTTTTTTGGAATTCACATACTAATAATATAATTAGTTACCTTTCAAATATTGTATGACCAATAAAATTTGAGAAGTTAATTTCAAAGTGCTTCACACTATTTATCCTGTAAATTCAATTATTGCAAAATACGTTGATATTTCAAATGTTTGTACTTTTTGTAAACAAGAAGAGGAAACAATAATATATATATATTTTTTAATTGTGCATTGTTTTCAAACATTTGGAAAGATCTGTCTACTTACATTGTTAACCATGCAAATCAAATTTGCTCATTTACTTTAAATGATATTATAGGATTCTTCGATTACAATCATCTCAATTTTGGATTTTTTAAATTTTATGATTTTTTATAGCAAAATTCTACATTCACAAAGATGTGCAAAATCCTCTCCATGTTTACAACATTTTCTTTGGGAGATTGATACACTAATACATTTAAAAATATTCATAGAAAATTACAAAGTTTATTGCTTGTATACCGCTATACTACTTGTTTAAGATTACGTAATTTATGTAATTTTCAATTATTTATTTAATTTTTTAGATACTATTTCCTTAATATATTTTAATTTACTTTACATGTTTTTATTTACTTTTATTCATCTATCATGTATCTTTTTGTAAATATCATAGATTGTTTATCTCACAGCAATTCTCCTGTTGTTTGTAAATTGTTCATTACTGCAATACAACATGGGATACATGTATGGCTAATATATTTATAACTGTGTTATATAAAATAACGAACAGTTGTTAATAATGTACAGTTGTCATGAACCGGGAGACCAGCTATAGAGAGCAAAACTATTTAGCACCAGGCTATAAACATGTTTATATTTGCTGTTTTAACATTTTAGCATTGGAGTTTATGGGTAGTGATATCCTTTTGCAGTCAGCCTCAAGTAGCCATTCAAGGAACTACAGGGTTTGGATAATTGTTTTAATTTGTCAGCACGGGAGGTTCTGGCTTGGTTTGGCCTGATGAAAGCACCACGCCACTGGCTCTGTACCTTGCTGAGCACGTCGGGGTTGGGGTCATTCTGCAGCAGCACGGCGGCGGTGCGCGTGTCATCATTCCTCGCCGCTATGTGCAGAGCCGGCAGGCGGACCTTGCCTTTGGTGCCATAGTTGATGAGCAGGGCCACCACGTTCTCATGGCCCTGCTGCAGCGCTACTGCCAGGGGAGTGAACCCATCCTGGGGAGGCAGAGCGGGGGAGAGGGAGAATGGTTGACCCATAACCCCCAGGAAGAACAGCCTCGTAGGTTACATACACATACAATAGGAATATATAGGACGAGCATAAACGCTATCTACTTTCATTAGAGTAGGTACTGTAGGTAGTCCATATCTGAAGGCATAGCCAGGTAGGATTATCCTGATAGTCTTTAACAAGCTGACACATAGGTTAGAGAGCCCCTAAGGTTGATTTTATCAGAGCAAATCAAAGAAAATGCTTATTTTCACTGTTAAAATGAACATCTGATGGTAGTTCCCCATGGCTTGTGAGATTCATACGCCATACTCAAGAAGTATGTAGTGATGCATGAAGTAACTACCGAACTGCAAACACACAGTCACTAACATCTTATGGGGCTCTACATACACAGCCACCTACCTCAGTGGGTAGACTCTGGTTAGCACCATTCTCTAGCAGGAACTTCACTACTTCTAAGTGGTTCTCTTGTGCTGCCATGTAAAGAGGACTGAAGCCTTTCTGTTAAGGCACATTAGGTAAGGGTTACATAATTACAAGTGATACACAGGTGCATTCTGCTAGCATGCCAATCACTCACCTGTGACTGAGCATTGACGTTGGCACCATAGTTGACAAGCTCAGCCACTACTCTCTCCTGACCTGCTAATGCAGCAATATGAAGGGCAGTGTTTCCTTTCTAGTGGTCAGAGGCACAACCACACACAACCACACACACGCACACACACACACACACACACACACAAGCACGCACACATGCACGCACAAAGAGAGACGGAACAAGGGAATGAATTAGAGAGAAATGAGTGCAACCTAATGACCTAAATCGCTATTTAGAGATGGTTACAGATGTTTAAATCGGGATAAAGGCTAAAAACACTATCACATTGACTTTTACAGTGTTAGGAACTGAGACAAATTGGAAATGAATCTGCTTACAGTAATTTGAGAAACAGGAACTTCTTGCAATATAACTATATGCATTAAATTATAGTAATCTTCTGTAAATAATAGTAATATTGTGCAAGAATATATTATTGTATAAGTGTTTATGTATAGACATTATGAACAGTAGGTGGGAAACTATTCTACTACAACTTCCAAAAAGACATCCAATGTATCAATGCTGTATGTACAAACACATGTATATATATATATTACTATAGCTGTTAACATGTTCATTTACTTTGGTGGTGGTTTCCAACACAATGCCAGCGTGTAGTAGCTCCAACACCATTTTGACATGGCCTTCTTTAGAGGCCAGGTGTAGCCCATTGAGACCATTCTGGGGATAGAAACACAACCATTGTAATCATATATGAGTTGCAGCTCCAAAGAATCCCTCTCTACTTAATTTGCTTTTCCACTTAATGAGAAACTTGCTTAGTAGGCCCAAATGCTGATATTACCACAATGTATTTAGTTTACAGTCTACAATGTACAGTGGAGTACAACTACATGTTTTAAAATCATTTAAGCTTGACTGAAAGAAGATTTTTGCTTTCAGCTATAATGAAAAGCGATGTGTCATTGAAAAATAAATTGACTGAAGACCTTGAAAAAAACTAAAATAAATGTACATATGAGGAATAGCACTTTTAGGTTATCACCTTGAGGGAAAATACACACAGTGAGGTGCCAGCTCAGCATTAGTGTCCAAGCTAAGAATCTTGCTAGCGCACACAAGCAGAAGAGATTGTGTTTGAGATACAGTGATAAAGGCATGTCTGACAAACTACATTCACTGTACATAGCATTCTGTATATGTTTTATTGCACTTCCTGCATGCATTTGAAACAGCTTGGTGCATGACACAGTGCATGAGACATGATAGAGTGTATCTTTTTCTGGGAAAAATACATGATCTTTTAGCGTGATAGGAAAATGAAATGTGTTTAAAACCTACTTTAAGATGGACTACTAATTTAGCACTCACAGTATAAAGCTGACATATCCCTGTCATTTACATAAAGGGGTATTATAACAAAACACTTTATGGAAAATCATTCCACAATCTTACAGTACTGTTTATAGGTAGCCACCTGAATACCTCGCTGAATAGTCCACCTGTCAAATTAGAGGCCAACTTGCACAATTGGGCCTCTTGATCTAAGACCTATATTAATAAAACCGTATTCCTATCCTTGACATCTCATTTTGCTTTTCTATGGGGCAGCTTTGAGTAACACGGATGTCATTTTAACAACTGAAAATTGTTTATAGCCATCAGCTCGAAACCTAGATATCCAATCAATAAAAACAAACTAATGATAGATGTTGTGGTGTTATGAAATGAAGTAGATAAGCCCCCCCCATCAAGTGTGAAGTGGTCTAATCCACTCTAAAAATAACAGCCTCAAAGATCCCACAGCAGCAGCAAAAAGCCTCAAATATTACTAAGTGTACAAACTGCAAAGTAAGCAGAACCTGCAAGTGTTGCAGATAATTCTATTTTTAAATTAGTGTCAGACCACCAGTTTGCCTACCGTTCTGCCTGTCTGACTGTCTGTTTGCCATTATGCATGTCTTGCTGATTTCCTGCAGTACTGGCACAGGCTTGGCTGATGTTAGTCTGCAGTAACCACTGTGACCACTAGGAGACTCAGGGACCTACAGTGGCCTGCTGTTGTGCCTGCATACTGCAGTGTCATTCAGTTCTAGTACTCATCAGAGGCATACAGTGCTCACTGATATCAGTGCTCCATATATCACAAATGAATGTGTTGAATTGTATGAATGTGCAAACAGGAAAAACGTATGAATTAAAGAAGTAGTCATCACAAACATATAGCTCATACTTTATGTTTATTTGTGAGTATGACTGTTCAGTGTGGATATAACTATGTGTGTGCGTGTGTGTGAGCGTGCGTGTGCACGGGCAGCAGAAGTCCACAGACAGAGTGGGTGTTGAATCTTGATGCCAAGACCTCCAAGCTAACTGCCAGTGTTTAGTCTCTTTTAGCTCGGTTGTCTTTCATTCACAAATACAACTCCCACTCATGACATCTATTATTAACCCCATGATAGACTACAGGGAGCTGGGTAACTGTTAGCATGTGTCAAAACACCTGAGTCATGCATAACATTCGTAACATAAGTGATTCGATAAACAAAGGATTTACTCAAAATGTACACTTAAATGTTACACTAAATCTGTGTTTGACCTGGATGCAATTACACTTCTAAACATCGAACTAGGTATCGTAATAGCTTAGATAAAATTAGATAATGTGACCTGAGGAAGAGCAGATGAAGAACAAACCACAACTGCATTCCCAGCTCACAGCTTTGACAGTAAGGCTTGCATTTAAAGGTATAGTCAGCTATAGGTAAGCTAAAAAATATTCCAATACTTCTACACAGCCCTGGCTCCGTAAATAGTAACATAAACAAAGTGGCGAACACCGCTCATATCAACAAAGCCATAGTAATACGCTGTGCTTCACAATGTATTTTGATCTGTGAGGCGGCACCGCGGAGGACCGTGGAGCGATACTGTTTTGATTTGAGATGGAAGTAAGCAAGAATGACTGACCCTCCCTTTAATTACATTCATAACTTAAACAGTGTTCTGTAGTGTCAGGTACAACTCATAGAAAACCAAACCCAGTAATTCTGACTTCACAAGGGGGATGTAGAGTCTTCCAAATAGCATGTGTAGGTGGCATACGTTAATATGTTTGTTCAGCTATAGTATTGTAACTGTCTACCTGAACCAGGGTGTGGCATTTTGATTTGATACAGCACACTGTGTCTACTTATATATACACTTTTTAATGTCACTATATCATGTTTCAGCGCTATTATTATTTTCAAGGACATCTGCAGTAATGTGCGTTGCTGACATCGGATGTAGCCATACAGTTCTGTCTTGAAGCTCTCCGTTACACACAGGATATAATATATTCTAGCATACAAGCCCACACACACACTGTGGTTTGTGTGTTCGTTTTGCCCTATAAGGTGCCAACAACCCTTGGGTGGTTTACTGTACATATAACCTATATGTACTGTAATATTAACACTCAGTGTGGTCACCACCAAGTCCATGGTCCACCTTTGGCTGTAACATTGCATTGACACGCACGCACACATGCACACACGCACACACACACACAAACACACACACACACACACTTTAGAGAGATGTGGTGAGAAATAATTATCTTACTTGATTGGCTATGTTAATATTGATCCCGTTCTTGATGTGATCCAGCGCCTTGTCCAGGTTTCCTGAACGGGCGGCACGCAGAAAGCTGGTAGCTGTATCTGCCTGGAATGAACAAGGAACACATACATTACAGTATAACGTAGGTAGAGAGGAGAGGGCAATGACATCAACTATACACCATTTATATAAACATTGAATGCCTCGTTTGTATTGAAAACCAGCAGCAGTCCAAAACAACAAAATATATGATATCATATTGTATCACGTGACATTGTCTCGTACTGTGTTGTATTGTTGAGTGTCATACGTCACGACACAACAGACCCAGTGACCTCTAAGCACAGGGATAATGTAAAACACATTTGTATACACAAACATAAATACATACATATATTTGGACAGATGCACGCAGGGTACTGTATATGCTACACAGCTCTGTTACAGTACAGTATCACAGCACACTGTCAATAGAACAGCCCGTTATGTGGTTCCACTGAAGTTATGCACGCCCCTCCATAACAATTACATTAAGTTTAGACAGGAGGTATGCTTCCTATTTATGTTCCATATATCTGATTGACTCGTATTACTGTAACTGTTGGGCTGCACCCACACTGGAAGCTTGGCATGCATCCATAAGGTACACACTGACGCAAGCCTGGATGTCTGCCTGCCTGCATCTCTGAGGAGGGCCTCTGTTTGTGTGTGTGTGTGTGTGTGTGTGTGTGCGTGCGCGCGCCCACCTCTCTTTGTTCATCAGCCAAATACTTTAATAGCTCTGACCTGCAGAGTGGGTGGTTGCTAGTACCCAGAGAATAAAAACCTCTCGTTCCTAATGCGCTCCTGAACCTACTGCCATAGTCAATACTATCTGTGCGTGTGTTTGTGTTAGGTCACATTAAATAACGCTGAACAAGCTGAAAGATGTGTCCCTGTCCTGTAAAATACACCTCAGGGTACAGCTGTCTGTTTCCCTGATCTGGTCTCACTCACACCATCTCACCAGCATCTTTATCCTCAGATTCAATAACGTCAACATCAGTAAAAACAATGCAGTGCCCATACATATAATAATACTATCAGTAGTAGTGGTAATTGAAGGAACATAGTACTGTACAGTAGTAGTAATAGTAAGAGTAGTCTTTACTCAAAACCCCTCCTTCTCCATTGTCATGTAATCCTTTATCATTGTCTGTATTGCCTTCCCTTGGGTCCCTTGAGGCTTCTCCATCCCTCCTCCCACCTATCTCTTACCCCATAGGGTCTTTCTCCTCTCCATTCATCTGGTTCTCAGTTAATCCAGGTCAGATGCTATGCTAGGGCCTCAGCCTCTCCCTTCCCCTCTGTTTAGGTGAGGAGACGTGGAGGAGTTAGTTAAATATCAGATAATGAAACAAATAAGGACGTGTATTCACTGAGAGGTTAGTCAGGCTTTGCCAATGTGACAAGAAAGAGGTCCAAGAGAGGTCCAAGAGAGGTCCAAACACTGCTGATACATTTTTTCACCTATATGCACACACACACTGTCAGAAATGCAAATTGAAATGCAACCATGAAAAGTTAATGTATAACCTTTGTCAGGAAGCTATATATATTTTCAAATATTATATGAAGACGATTGCCTAAAGAGACAAAGACTATAGATGTATTTCTGTACTTTCTAATAACCTGCAATAATTGACCCCCCTTACCCCCTATACACAAACACACACACACACACACACACACACACACACACATTCCCTGTCAGCCTTCCATTACTACATTAATTAGGGATATGATTTACTGGATGCTGGATACTAGTGTGTGTGTGTGTGTGTGTGTGTGTGTGTGTGAGAGAGAGATAGAGAGCAAGAGAGAGAGAGAGAGAGAGAGAGAGAGAGAGAGAGAGAGAGAGAGAGAGACAGAGAGAGAGAGAGAGAGATGTACGGTACCTTTGGAATGCAACAGCAGCATGCAGCAACACTACAATACATTTGAGCAACAGAAATATGATCTACGTGAGATGCCTAATACATTTATGATTTTAGACCGTATACAGTTTGAATTAGATAACAATCATCTGTACTGTGTAGCCGACTGCGGACTGCAGATTCAAAGCATTTTCAGTTTCATTAGACAGCAATTTGAGCAGGATGTATTTATGCAGTACGTATGCTATTGTATTTCACTCCCATTTTGTGGCCTACAGCCATATCACATTCCACAGCTGCGATTGACATGTGGTGTAGACTATCTATTTCTGCATTTCTATGGACGTGTGTGTGTCTGTGTGCAGCTCCAATCAGATTGGTCCGGCCAGCCAGCCATGTTTGCTAGAAAATGTGAATGTCTTCGATAGCGCTCAAGACATGCATGCATGTTTGAGCTGCTGCGAGAATCTATTCTTTCTCCCTGCTTTCATCTCCCTCTCTCTCTTTGAAACGAGGCCAGATCTGCTCTGTTAGTTCTGTCGTTTGCTCACGTGCGTCTCGGTAGTACCTCGGTAGCATACGTCAAGTAATCACGTTTGCCAAAGCAATGTGATTTACTCCGCACCTTGGCTCACCAATCTCCCTCCTCGGCTTTTATGACGTTTCCTCTCCCTGCCCCTCTCTCTCGTCCTCCCCTCAACTGTCCCAATAGCGCTTATAGTCATACTTGTGTTAGCATCAGCATGACATGCATATGTTTGTTCTCATGAGGTTTTCTTCGATGTTTCATGTTTCAAATCACAGTTTTACGGCATATTATAGTTTATACTGTTTTACAGGAACATACATTCAACAGTCCATTCATCCAACATTAAAATAAAAAAAATAAAAAAATTTGTGTGTGTGTGTGTACTGTGTGAGTGCGTGCGTGCGTGCGTCTCTGTACTTGTTCGTGCCTGCGTGCATGTGTACGTGTGTGTGTGCGTGTGTGTGTGCATGTGTGTGTGTGTGTGTGTGTGTGTGTGTGTGTGTGTGTGTGTGTGTGTGCGCGCACAAGGTGACCAACCTTTTATCGCTGCACACCTACCGTCAGGTGTCAGGTGTTTTTTGTCAGGTGGAACTATATTACTGTTGTCAGGTGAAAACCACACTAGCTTGGGCTGCACTGGATATTTAAAACATTGGCTTTACATATTCCATGTTTTTCTTAAAGGCTGCAGGAAAGTATTATACTGTAGGAGAGAGAGAGAGAGAGAGAGAGAGAGAGAGAGAGAGAGAGAGAGAGAAAAGTGGGTTTTTGGCAATGCCCTCCGC
>JAODTR010022110.1:0-24243 GCA_025399935.1 Amblyopsis rosae
GGCTCCAGACGGGGACCCCGGGCTTCCTCCGGGCAGGGTAACTCCTTCTCTTAGTGAGTTCTTCATGGGGGTCTTCTTATTTGCTCATGAGAAAATCCATTTGGCACCGTTCCACGAAACGGAAGTGCAGGAAACTGGCAACACCTCAGCCCCGCTATTGTTTCTCTGTGTTTACTTGAAAAGCAATAGACCTCACCATTATGTAAGAGTACAAGTCTGAATGAGTTTCCCTCGCTGTTTGGCAAAGGATCACCTGCTACAATTAGGCAGACCGAGCCAGGCATTGGCTGTGCCCTCTCTGACTGATGGGACAATGTGTTACAGCGGAGCAGAACTTTGTGCAGAGCCGGGGAGCGCAACAAAGGCAGAAATGTCAGTGAGCAAAGAACAGAAGCGCAACATGCAGAAGGGAATGAATCAGTTTGACTTGTTCATTTAGGTGACAATGCCTGTGTGTGTGTGTGTGTGTGGGTGGGTGTGAGTGTATATGTGTATATGTGTATATGTTCTGGGTGCTGTCGGGGGGAAAGAGGAGGGGATCCTGCTGCTTGGGTTCACATGTCATGAAGAACTAAGACGTCCATGATACAGTCAGTGTGTAGGCTGTCATTGAGAGTCGGCGGAGACACACACACACATACGCACACACCGACGCACACACACGCACGCACACACACACAGATGTACATTTCCGAGAGACTACACAGAGAGGCATAGATTTGAAGGTAATCTCCTGCTGGCTCCATAAAGTGTAGTCAATTGACAGCAGGCCTTGTGCTAGCAGACAAATTGCCCCGGCTTATAGCGATGCGCGCTGAAAGAGAACGCCAGCGCTGTGTATTCTGCCAAGATGGATCTGCGGTTGGTAAACTGCAGGCTGTCTGGGTGTGGTTTCCTTCCTCACAGCAAACAGCGGGGACCATTGGCGTATGGTAGCAAAGCTGGGCTTGACCTCGGGGGGGGGGGGGGGGGGGGGGGGGCTGGGGTTTACATCGAACCCCCCCCCCCCCCCCCCCAACACCACCACCACCACCACCAATGTGCCACACTGGGCAGATGTTTATGGAACCTCTCTGCTTATGTTGCTTTGCACGATGGGAAGGGTTTCGCCCACAGGGTGCGTTTTTACTGTACGCAGCCAACGCATCCCGAAGATTAGAGAGGTGCTCCTTGTACTGGGAGGAGGTCCTGAATATGCAGGTGCGGAACGCAAATGAGTAATGCTGATGTGCCCTTGGGCAAGGCACTCAAACACGTGCTGCTGAAGTGCTGAAGCCTTTTGGAAGAAACACATAAAATAAAACTGGTTATTCTGGGCCTTTAGCTGTAAATGAGCGGAGTAGGGCATTGCCAAAGCTTTGGTGTTTGTCTTTATGTTACAGTAAATTAAAGTCAGTTTGTGTGTGTGTGTGTTGAAGTATGTTCCAGCCAGGTGTCTGAAAATAGATGCATTGCGTCGGTTTGTCTTACGGGACTTGGGTATGTGTCACATTATTCTTTATTGTCGGGGAGCTGCTTCAGATATATAGAGCCCCCATAAATTCAGACGCCGTGTTAAAGCGCCAGTCAAAAGTCCATGCTGTTCGTGTTAATTTCATGGTTCAGGCTCTGTTTTGATGATGTGTGAGCATGTCTGTGTAAGTACCAGGGAACAGGGGGTGGGGGTCCATTCAAAACCTGTCTATCTTTTCTACTTTCAATTAAAAGTAATCTGTCTTCCTTAACTTAACGGCTACCAATTTATGATGGTGTTATTATAGGCAGGAGGTTTGTCCTTGGTGCAGTTCACAACCTTCTTACGTGGTTTGGTGGATGGAGAAGATGATGGCAAAATTAACAAGCCAGTGCCATTCCTAAAGTACTGTAAGGTCAATGTGGTAAAAAGAGATCTTTATTTTAGTGACTGACACTTCAAGAGCTGTTGTTGGAACAAGGAGGGTAATGAGTGAACAAGAATTCTTAGCAAGCCGCTGATCTTAATGTCTAACTAAATTATTAGTTTAATTATTCTCCTATATCATATATGTCAAATAAAACTCCCACACAACACACAAGCCTGCAAAACCTGTAAAGAAGGAACGCGAGGGTGTGTTTCACCTTTTAACGAGTGCTGTGACTTAACGATTTGCCTACTGACATTTCAAAGAAAATAGCAATGCATTAAATGCAATATAGTTACTGTTGCCCTGGGAGAAACACTTAAATTAACTCCTCGACAGAAAAAAACAAAACAGGACTGCAGGTTTAAATATATCTGTCTGCTTTGCAGATGAATCTTCTCTCCCCTGCTTGTACCAATCATGCCCTGGAAAGTATTTTTGAACTGCTTCCAAAACAGGCGCCACTGCGTTAATGCTGCCAAACCAACAGACATAAATCATGTATTTTGTTTCTCACACAATCAATAGACTGCCGCTCTTGTACAAAGATTCCATTCCCTCTTCTAAGCAACTATGGTGTCAGACAAACGTTCAAGTGTTGCTCTAGCCTTCTGTTTCATATTCTGTCTCACCCCGCGACCCCTTTTCCTGATACGACGAGACCGTGGGTGATAAACATAAGATGAGGAGAACACAGCATATCACCTGCCTTCCACACGTCAACCCTCATAAATAAATCACTCATTGTCAGTACAGGCGTTGCATCCAAGTCAAATGGAGCCTATACACATTAGTATCTTGTACAGGGTTTTATCAGATGGCAGATATATGCCTGCCTGGCAGTGCCAGCAGTGTTGTTTGTAATACAGTGATCCTCAGAATAAACTCAAATCAACGTGCGAGCTCGGTGATGAAGAAGGCATTAAAGCCATGGAGAACGGTTAGAGGACGAGGATTAGTTCCTGCTTAGTGTCTGCCAACACGGGGGAACCCTATTGTGGGCTACATTTTCCACATATGCTCTGGATTCATTGGCGGTCAGTGCTAGAATGAGGATTAACAGTCGGGTTAGTGTATTTATGGGTGGGGGGAAATAAAAAACATCTCGTGACCCCATGGTGTCCCAGACCCACACCTCTTAAGAACGGACTACACCGCGTTACGCTTCTCTCCCCACGGACAACTCTTATTAATAGATGCGTCTTTTAATGTATCCCCTCTGTTAGCCTGGCTCTGTTTTATGATGTCACTCTCCTGCTGAAGAGCTCTGGGCTGCTTTATCCCTTCTGTGTGCGACGGGCACTTAAACTCACACCTCTCTGTTTATGAGTCCCAATCTGCTTCTCTGTCCGCACTGTTTGCAGCTCCGTTTCAATTGAACAGAGGCTATAAAAGCTTGCTAGCCTCAGTTCTGTGGGAACTCTCTCTCTCAGATGTCATCAAGGGGACCCCCAGTTAAGTGGCTAGCACCGACGGTGGTTAGACATCCCTGAGACGTATTTCTGTTGACTGTGCTGCCATTTGTGTGCGTGTGTGTGTGTGTGTGTGTGTGCGTGTGTGTGTGTGTGTGTGTCTGTGTGACAGTAGAAGTTGCCTCTGTCTTTCTATGTTCATCCTGCTGGTCTCTCCTCTGCCTCCGACTCTGATTAATGTACTCTGGCTTAATAGCTATACAGCTATAGGTGAGTTGCAAGCGCTCCCACATATGGCAATCGGTTGTCCGCGGGTGTACACATTTGGCACGACACGCCCCAACCTTTTCCCCATTGACCATGATCGATACACAAATTTTCGCTTTTGTACAAATACAAATATTTTGGTGACAACAAATAATGGGCTCTCTCCACATCCCTAACACACACGCACACACGCACACACGCACACACGCACACACGCACAAGTGTAACACATGTAAAGCGCTTTTATCCAAATCGCTTTACATTACAGTCTTTGCCTCACCCATTCACTCATTCACACACACATTCATACACAGATGGTGATGTCAGCCATGCAAGGAGACAACCGGGAGCAGTTAGGGTTAGGTGTTTTGCTCAAGGACACCTTGGCACTTGGTGAGGAGTTAGCGGGATTTGAACAGGCGAGTTCTTGATCACCTATCGCCCCGCTCTACCAATGAGACTGTAGAAGTTGTTTTTCATATTAGCTTAATATTTGTTAGTTTAGATGTAGACAATTTTGATATTCTAAACCCTTTTGATACTCTAAACTCTTTTACAAGCTAAAGCGTTTCTGTTTTATTCATGAGGGTTCTCATATGAGAGCTCTTACTACAGCCTATACGGCACATTGTGTAAGAACATTCAGAATCATAATAAGTTTTATTGCAAAGTACATTTACACATACAAGGATATTTCTTGGTATTATTGGAACAATGATAGCAACACAGAAAGTCATGGCTACTGCAGCAGATATGGGAATGGCGGTGGGGGTGCTCAGTGAAACAATGCTTAATAAGCTCATAAACAACTGGAGGGGGTAGTGTGTGCGTGTGATGTGGGGACGGAGGGGGGGGTCTTCGGAGCGGGCAGTCAAGTGCCATGACTTTGAGCCTCTCCCACACGGTCAACAAAGCCATACTAATGGCCTTCGTCTCGCCGCTTGCTGTTGTGTCTCACGGCCAGAAGCTTCCAGAAGCTTCCTGGACACATGAAAGGACCAACCCCCCCCACCCATTCTCAAGAAACCCCACTTCCCGTCCATCTTCCCCGCTGCCCCCGACCCACACACACACATATTGTTGTAGTCTCTCGCCCCTCCTGGCGCGTGTTTTGTTGCCGGTGGCGACCAGTGGAGCTTTCATCTCTGCTCCTTCTTCTCTCCAGTGTCCGTTACTTTGGAAGTGTTTTCTATTATGGCTTCTTGTTTGTGTGCTGCCTGCTCTGGCACACCGGCGCTGGGAACTTGTCAGGATGTGTGTACGCGTGTTTGTGTAGCCTGTGTGTGTGTCTCTCTCTGTGTGTAACTGATGTGTGTGTGGTGGTCAGGTGTCTACATGCTACTGTACAATGTATGTGGGTGTTTTTGTATGAATTGTACGTAGGAAAAATCCCAGGTCCGCAGCCGCCTGAGCACAACTGAGCAAAGGGCTGGAGGCAACCTCTGCTTGTTTGTAAGAGCATGTTATCATCTCTGGTTTCCTGTCAAAACAGGAAATGACAAGGGAACCAAACGGACGATAGGAAAGTGCCTTGATGTGTGTTGGCTGGAGGTCCGGGCCTGCCTCACAAGAGACCCTCCCGGTCAGGAAATACAGGCCCGTTCTGGGGCGTGACCCACAGTGGGACACTCGGCTGGTGTTATTTTGATCACTTTTACAAAGAGTGGCGCGGGGAGGTGATGCTTTTTCCAGCTGTTGACACAGGTTGGTCTGGACCCGTCTCTCTCGCCAGGTCAGAGAGCCAGTCAGTCACAAGCAGGGGCGGTTGGCAGTCATATCTGCCATATCTCTTTGGCTGGCTGGCTGGCTCATACAACTCTATATTGTTGTCTAGGAAAAGAAATAACTGGATGGTACAGTAGCTATCATGCATAATGGATTTAAAGGGGAAGTTCACCCCAACAATAAATTATTTATTTTAATAATACATTTCTTACAACTGATATTCATACAAGGAAACGTTTGCAGTTTATAGCAATAAAATGATGTACATTTGACTGGAGAAAACAATTCTAGAAAGCAGTTGCAGCAAATAGCAGTCATAAGTGTCTTCGCACACAATTAAACCGTGAGATGAAAATATCAAGAGAGCAACGAAGAAATGGATAGCATTAGTCGTAGTGGCCGTGGTTTCAAGAGACTACAGTTAGGACGTGCACATAATGGACCGCAGTCGACCATGCCATAGCGCCTGCTACGGCAGGTAAACTCCCTCTCTAAATGAGACTCAATAAGAAGGCATGGACCGGCATGCCAGCCCAAACAGCTGATTATGGAGGCTGCTAATTATTGACTGGTGAAACTGGAAGCCATGTCCTGTTCAAGAGCAGCGCTGCTCCTGTGGAATGCCAGGAGTTAGTAGGCTGACCTTGCTTTAGCCCTTTATAAGCTCGTTCTTAAAACGTCTGCGTGCACAAGAATGCCATTGAGACGTGGGCCATGCCATGCCATGTTGGGGTTTACGGTTTCAAGGCGTATTCTATTGGGCAACAATCTGAGGGATAGCCATCATGTCACATTAATGGAGAGCTGAGGTTTGCCTCTTGTAATTACCCCAGAATGAAACACGGTGGATTCTCCCCTGTTATTATTTGTCAGAAAACTAAATATATGAGCAGGTAGGTGAACATGCCATCAGCATGTGAGATGTCTGCTCAGGCAAGACATTGTTCTGATCCTCATGTGTGAGTGAGCGAGTTATTGAGTGTGTGTGTGCGTGTGTGTGTGTGTGTGCGTGTGTAACCCAGATTAAGACGCGGTGCACTGTTTGCTGACCGAGGTCGATGTCATCAGTGGGCGGGTCAGAGGTCATTTGTCTTCCTGACAGACCTTGGGGGTGGAGCCACGGCCACTGACACTCTGACCTCCACGAGCCGCGCAATTAGTTCCCCTCTGACCCCCGCGAGTCCCACAATCACATCCCGAGCACGGACAGGGCATGCTTCTGCATCCCAGCGCCCGATTTGGAAGTGTGTGCGTGGGTGCGAGTGTGTACACATTTGTGCGTTCGTGTCTCAGTGAAGTATCGCCGTTGGTTTCACGTATGCGATTCAGTCTTGACAAGATGTAAGTGGTCTAAACTCATAGTTTGTGCTTCAACGTGATGTTTGAAATGAGTTGAGGCGAACAGCTCCGGAATTATTATTCTGTATAAAGCGATCCTCTGTTCTCATACGCTCATAAATATATAAAACACCTATTAGTGCTTGTGCTGCAGACTGTGGAGCTTGTCTGTCTTGTTTCAGTGCCAGTGTTAGTAATGTATGCTCTAAAGTGCAGTCAAAAGTCTTACATCTTGTCAGCACTCAGGGTCCATGCCGACAGATACACTCAGAAATATGCCATTTTGCCCTCGGAGGTAAAATAATATATCTCGACGCTGTTTGCACGTTGTTACGTTCTACTTTCCGCCTTGCACCAGCAAGACTGTGTGCGCGCACATACACACACACGCACGCACACGCACAGACACACACAGAAGACACAAGCACGCACACACACAACTGCATCAAACCGACAGCCTACATCTGGTTCACACAGGGCGTGCGTCACTGTCATACTGCGTTCCCCGGCTCTCTCTGAGCTCTGCTTCATTGTGACATTCCATGCGAGCGGGCAGAATGCAGGCAGGCAGGCAGGCAGCCCTTGAAGGAGAGGAACAGAGTGGATGATTCTCAATGGGAACTCAGAACTCTGCTGCCGAAGCTATCTATGTGTCGTGCGTACATGCTAGGATGACACCATGCCTTTGTCCAGCCATGTTTGCACACCCTCGCGTCATTGGAGAAAAACGTGTTCCTGTGACCGTTGTGCTTAGATACCGCAAGTATAATGAGGTTTGCTGGCTTGTCTTTGGCCGTGTTTCATCGATTCCCTCAGGACTTGTAGAGGCTTGTTCAGACAGTTGGATAAACTACTTGGCATTAACAAATTGACCTGCTTATTCACTCGTCTGTCTGTCTGTATGTCTTTCTGTTTGTGTTCTGCTATTGTGTTCCTTTATGCCCAGAGCCTTTTTTTGATTATTTGTCTTGTCAGGGTGGTGGATAGACAAGTTAAATATTATTAATACAATCATAAATATTTAGCAGGGCCCCTTCCCAACATCGGTACTCCTCCCAGACATGAAAGTAGCCTGACCAAGCCTGAAGGCAACTAGCGGTATTCCATTGTTCCCAGAAAAAAAGTGGTCAAATGTGTGCATGAACCAATTTTGATAAGCAATGCCTTCTCTAGGACACAGAATGATTTGTTTTGTTGGGATCCATAAGTGGATTAGTGCTTGCTTTTCATTCCCTGGATAGCCTAGCCTAGCCTTATCTCACTGGGATTCAATTGAATGTGTCTAGACATCTCAATTAGCAAGAAAAAAAGAAAAAACAACAGCTACCAAATTCGGGTTAGTAACAACGCCACTTATCTCTGTGTGTCCCCACCCCCCCTTCCACCCCACCGCTATCAACACTCTCCCCAATCTTCAGTGTCTAGTCGTCATAGGCTGACAACACATTTCCATTAAAACTTCCCTCACTGGCTGAAAGCCCCAGACTGATGTTTAAATGTCTATTATTGGTCATAATTGCATTCTCTGAGACTCTTTTGGGATGGTAATGGCATCTTTCATGATGAATTAGTATTTCCCCCTCTCTCTGCCATACCTTGGCTGTTGCAACAGGGCGATGCTGGCACACTAGCATCTTGCCCCATTGTTCTGCTGACACACAGCAGCCTTGTGGAGACAAAGCGCGTCGCTCTCAGCAGATAATGCGCTACAGACTGGGTAAGTGAAAGCAACAGGCAGGCTCAGTCAGGTTCACCTTGGGTCCGCGTGATTTGTACCCTGCAGAGTTAAGATGGGAATTAGGACTTTGCCTTTGGCTCCAATACAGCGATCTCCTGCCATTATCTCTACCCGGTATGACCAATGTATAACCGCCGACAGTCACGTACAGGCACATAGGATGAATTAAAATCGACATATAATAAAAAGTAAAATGGCCCATGCTCTACAATAACTACTTACCGCACCTCATTAGCAGCCTGCGCTCCACAGAGGGGCTCCTTGGAGAGCGAGCGAGGCTGAAATGCCAGCACCAATGAAGAAGTTGGATATTTATTCACAGTGTGCCGGCGCAATTACCACCATTGTTGCAGCAGGACGCTGAACATTTCACCTTGTCATCACTTTCATACGGCTGAAATTATGACATGTGGGAGATAAAGCATGTAAATCATAATTACTGAATCGCAGATGCACTGTACATATATATTTTTGTTATGCTTTTGTGTTGTCAAGCCACATTGGTGTGGACCTAACATAGGCGTTGCATTAGAGCATGAGAAGCATCATTTTGTTATGCAGTAATTGACCATTTGTGTATATTGGCATGCTAGGTGTGAATGTTTACTGCTTTGTCATTTCATTTAGATGGTGTCTATGTTTTTACACTTTAGTTTATCCTCTGTAATGAGCTGGTGATATGACAGTTGCCAATCAATAATATTGGTTTTCCAAACTACTGAGTCACGACCTCCATAAAGAAATGATGAATTATTGTACACGAGGGAATTATGAACCAGTTTTTCTACTGTATATTTAAAGGCGCTATGTATATTGTTTGGATATTAAAACATTCCAAAATCAACTAAAATTATCAAGACAATGTTCAGAACAAGTAGAACAAACTTGTTGCTAGGTGTGGGCGGTATATCGTTTCATCCAATATACCGGTTTTTATTTCCCGTACGTGTGCATTTTTCTCATACCGCCATACCGTAGCACAGCTGATACAACAACTTTAATGCATATGTTCGATAGAACGCTACAGAAGAATGTACTATTGAGTGGGGACCCATTAACTTCTTACAAACAAACGGTTAACTTTATGACACAATTAATTATCCACAACTTACTCTCCTTTACCTGGCAAACAATGGCACACAACATAATGTAAAATGACACGGCCGAACGGCATACTGTGGGTGTGTGTGTGTGTGTGTGGGGGTACCGGCCGGTGTGTACGCTACCTAGACAAGTACTGTAGACTACATAACGTTAGCATCAGTTTAACAGCTAGGAGAGGCTCTTTAGTGACTTGCTAGGTTTTATGTGTCTGTCGCTGTAGAAAAGCGGGCAACTGTACCGGTGCTTCCATGTTGTTGGGATATTTGGAGAGCAGTAGTTTGTTCCGGTAAGAAGGCATACCTTGAATCCAGTGTTTATTCGCTCTGTTCTTGTCTCACTGACTGTCTGTACTGTCCGTCCTTTCATTGGTAATATGGATCCACTGCTTGCTTTTCCAATCATATCAGTGCCTCGAGAGAATGCCTCTAAAATTACTAGTCTTGAATTTTACAACTGTAATCGCAAACGTTATTGGTATTCCAATTTTTATTTCAACACATTTACTGTTTGTGAGGTGATAAGAGTATGTTGCTATGTATTGTATTTTGGCCGCATTGCCCTTTTACATTATGCAACTACATTCTGACTGTGTGTAGACAAAGCTTTCACATGTAGAAATTTAAAGTTTTTATATTAAATCCTCAGAATAAGCCTAAACCACAAAGCTATAAAGACATGAAGATATACCGTGATATAAATTTTTGCTCAAGCCGCCCAGCCCTACTTGTTGACAGAGGACAGGCAGGTGGCTGTTTATACAGACTGAATGGAGAAGTGAAGTGCTAGGATTTGGACTGTTGGAAGGAACAGGCGCATTGTACCAGCATGCCCCATTCCACAGCGAATGGTTCAGAGTGGGGCCTCTTGGACAAGAATAGATATCTCACCAAGCACTCATGTGAAGCAGTCATCACACTATCCGGGCATGTCTTAAAGTAGAGCCTTAAAGGTTTTCCAAACGTGTGGTCAGATGGTTTGTATGTGTAGGGATCTTAAAGGTCTGGACTAAATTTAAAACCTGTAACATCTCTCAAAATATCACTATGTAAAACAAGCAAGTCAGACTCAGTTGTGACATCATATCTGGGTTGTAACCAATTGTATATGACCATATGCTGCCACTCCCACACATGTAGCCAATCACGACAGAGTATGGTGCAAAACAGTGAAAAATCTATTCAAATGAAATGTTCAGCTAGAAGGGATAATGTTGAGAAAATAGAAGGGAGAAAATAATACAAAATGAAAATTATAATGATAAAAAGAGAAATGTAATGAAAGAGAACCTTTTAAAATGTTAGAGTAGAGTTACACCGTTAAGAACCATTACTATGTTGGTGGTTACAATTTGGTGAAACGTGATCATTGTGACCAACAATAAATATGGCATTCACAGAAGGAGAGAGCTATGTTTTCCTCGAGTGTGTTCCATGCAGTGTTAGGCCTCTCTTTCCACTTACCCCTCCTCTCTCCTGCCTTATAGTGGACACACAAAAAGCACCTGGCTCCTGCTTCTCTGCCTTGCCTGGTGAATTTCACATTACTTACTCCTATTGCCGTGTTGCAGTATATGCCAGCAATGTAGGGTGAAGAACAACAACCATCTTGAGCATTTGTAGCTGAAGAAAACACGCGGACATACTAATTAGAAGTGCACAGTAGCCAAGCCAAGGCAGAAACACAGTCCAGAGCACCCCCCCGTGTGGGGGACCCTGCATGCTGCCAGACTTCCTCCAGACCTTCTGCAGCGTGGAACTAGATTATTTTATGGCGGGGGTGGGGGGTGGGTGGCTGGTTGGGGGAGGGGGGATGTTAGGGAAGACAAACAACATGGAGCGTTAACTGAACTGACACATGGATACTTTTCCGCTAATGAGGGAATTTGGCAGAGGCGGTCCATGTTGCGTGGGTCCGCGTAACCATATGTCAGTCCCCATGGAGAAACGCTCGTCAGCTGAAATGCTCAAGGTGCAGCGCCGTGTCAATAGCGGCCACGCGTCCATCCCTGCAGTTACGCGCCTAGTGATGAAGACGTCTGCCTGACAGGTGGTGGAAGGTGTAGGGTAGGCTCTTCACTGGACCGTTTACCTGTCCTGGACTAGACCAGCTGAGCCGGTGAGTGACAGGTTGATGTATCTGGGCCTAAACAATGGTCGCCTTGGGTCCGCAGGGAAGCGAGGAAGATGTATTGGAACAGGAGGATGGGTGCGGGGGGGGGTAGAAGGAATGAAGTCTGTCCAAACAGTCTGAAAGGAGCTTGTTTTCTTTGTGTGCGTGAGTGCACAGGAAAGGGTAATTAAGTGGGCAACTGGTGAAAGGTCGGAGTGATGGATGGGTGTGGTGTAAACACACACACACGCATAATGTTTCTTATTGATTCCACCCTGTTATGCAAGATTAGATGCATTCTGCTATACAATATAGTTTTATTTGAACTCAGTCCTCTCCTGGGTGATAGGAATTAGAAGCCCTTAGCGAATGGAACCATTCACATGGAATGGTGACATGTCATTATAGGAGGTCACCTGAGACTGAGATACGTAGATGACTATATTTAAGGCCTGTTTAACATGTTGGTGAGCGTCTTTAGTTTAATGTCTTTCTTTTTTTAGCTGATGTACTGTGCAGTTTTTGTAGATGATCTGAGAATCTGTAAGTTGCATTTCAGCATTGATTGATTCCCACATGGAGATACTGTATTGTATAATATATTTCCCCAGCAGCAAAAATATACTGCCAATAGTTTTTTTCCCCCATATGGGATCGTTCCATATTAAGCTAACCACAGTGTTTATTTTCCAGGCAAGCCAATACTGGAGACCTTACGTCACACTTTATTTATGTATTTTGGAAGAGCCGCATTAGTGTTTTGCTTCAAATTCTAGCTACAAACTATGCTATCTAAACTATCAGATTCACTCAAGCCTTTAATTGTTTGTCAGGTGGTGCATCACTGTGCCAGTATTGACATTTGGCACAGGTGGACCTGTGCTGGTTTTAAAGTGTCACTTGGGGGCAAAACCAATTTGCATTTGCTGTCAGTTCTTCACTGTCAGTTCAGAGGGAGTCACTCGCAGTGCTGCCTCTCCCCCTGTTAACCTGCTAAGCACAGATGCTTAGCCTAACTGAGATTTTACTTACCATTACGCAATACTGCTGTTACTGAAACCTTGACGCACTGCTCCTAAGGTAAGGTTGACTGCACCCTTTAATGTATTATTTAGGTGGTACTATGTCTAACCCAACCTAGAATACACTGGTTGTTATTTGTAAATAGTTGAGAGATGAGAGTTTGCTCTCATGGCTTTGATGACTTGGTTTAATATTTATCTTTGCAATTTTGCAGTGTAGAATAATAAGTGAATTTTTTTCTGAATATACAATAATTAGCTGTGTCAAAATAGAGGAGTATTTAAAAACAAATATAGAATTTGTATACTTTTGGTTTTATTTGGGGTTTTGACCAGGGCATTTGTCCATAACATTTGTCCATAAATTTTACTTACTTAATTCCATGAACGATGAGGAAATAATGTATGCAAGTGCAGTGAAGTTTTGCAGCACAGTGCAAAAAAGACAACCATTACTTTTTGATTAATTTTATTCACTTTGCATTTCACTTGCAATTCCTTAAGTTAGGACACCATTATCAGTTAGATTTTGGGAAGTGCCATTAAATGTTGTGAACTGTTAAGTCAGCAGTCAGGGACAAACATCTGTTGGATGTCCCCGACATGTCTTGCGTTTCTCTGAAGGCGTTCCCGCCAACATTTAAATAGCACGTTAGTGTGCCATCCTGACTCATTGTCTTTTCTGCCTCCACGCAGGCGGTGGTTAAACTTAATGGGCTTTGTCTCAGGTCTTACCACTGGTGTTGTAAGCACCTGGACTAAGAGCCTGCACTGATAGCTAGGCATATCTGTGAGTCAGTGTGCACGCTGAGACTCTGTCCAGGGGCCCCGGGGTGAATTGTGGGCTGTATTTTTTATCGGTGGTGGGGGGGGGGGGGGGGGGGGTGTGGGGGAAGGCGTGGGCGGTGGGGGCGAGTTTAGAAGGAGCCGGGAGCGGAGCAGGATCATACTACTGGATGTGTTCCTTTTATCCTGGGAATGTAATCTGCGTTAATGCCCTGCGCTCACCCGGGGCCAGGCCAGCAGCTGTGCTCGCTCTTCTCCAGTCACTGTCACCGCGAGACAGCCTACCTGTGGGAACACAGGCCTGCTCCAACCTCTCCCGTCCTTAACCCCCCCGGGACCTGGTCCTGGACTCCTGCGGTTTATTGCGGGCCGATCCCCCTGAGACCCGTGGGGTCAGAGCCGGGTAGGCTCAGAGGCCGTGTAAACCGAGAGAGCGCCTACTGGAAAACAGGGAAAAAGGGAAAGCTGTGAGTAGTGAGAGTTGAAACGGCACCCGGTTTGGCAGCTGTTGTGTGTTCTTCTACTAGAGAAGCCATAGGAAGCGCTCAGGTATTGTGATGTGTTGCTAACGGCCTCCGTGTGGTCGGGAGCAGAGTTTATTGTAGACAGACATAAGCCGTCATACTGACTCATGTCTTCCTGCTGGTACAGTAATACAGAAGAAAACGAAATGAGGCCGGAAGCAACGCAAGGCTGACTCAACGATTGAATCATGAAAGTCAAGCAATATGGCTTCTTGTTTGCTTTCAGGGTACCCCACTTGAACACAATAAAGACCTGAATGCGGTGAAGGTGGAACCAGCGTACACCATTCGTTCAAGCCCTCTTCTATTTTATTGATATTACGTTTGACTGTATTCAGCCATGAGAAAACGTCTGTCCGCCTAACTGGAATAGAAAATGTGGTTTCCCACCAGAGTATTCTAGTTTTAATGGAGCATACCTAAAATTCTCCAAGCCAGCAAGGGGGCCTCATGCATTTCAAATCACTACGACCTCCTCCTGATTCACCTCAGCCCGCTGCATCCGGCCTGCTGCTACATAACAGGGGCTACATCAAACACCGTCAGTTGGCCGTTTCTTTTTGTCTGGATACAGCGCGGCATGTGGAAAGCACAATGTGGGGTGGTCACGCTGCGGTTTGAGAGTCCTCTGTTTGACATTGCCTGGCACAGAGGAATCGAAAGCAAGCTCCTCTTTTCTCCCCCGTCGCTTAAGTAGTCAGTTTGGGCCTTGGGCAGCGTCTGTATCCGTTTTCACGCAGACAGACAGTCAGTCAGTCTCTCCCACCGCTCTGCCTTTCATCGTGCTTGGCGTGAGAGAAGAGGCAAACTTGTGTCTCTAGGGGCTGCCGTGGTCCTGCTGATCTTCCCTGCGTGTACGCCGACACGCCTCCTTTCCATAATAAGGTCACAGCATCTGACTACATATGTCCCTGGAGTTTAATAAAGATCAGCGCTGACAGGCAGTAAACCAACACAACACCCACCAGCCCGGAGGCTAGGGACACAACCCTAAACTCCCCCCCACCTCTCAACCTGTCTCTTTCTGCTCTGTTTCTTTCTCACGTTTTCTCACCCACTCACTAACACCCTGCAATTTATCTGCTAGTCTCTGGCAGTTACCGTTCAAACCCTCTGTTCCGCAGCCTCTTCTCTGTGCCATGGTTGGGCGTTGCTGCACATGGCTCTGCGAAATGGGAATGCTTTGAACACGGTGCGCTGCGTTGATGCCTGGCATTACACCGGACTCTAAAATAGGGACACTCGCACCTGTCGGGTATACATCAGCACGATAATAACAGACTCTGGCTGGCTGTGGTGCTTGTGCTGCTTCCTCACAAGCTCACAGGCCATTAGGCAGCGCCCAATGTGAGAATAAAGGCAATTTGTACAGACGGCGGTCAACGGGGAGATTTTAAATGGCTGCGCTTTGTTTAATTATTGTTATTGGATCTTCTTCCTGTGATAAATACTGGAATGACATGGTTTTGAAAACAAGTTTGTTTTGTTTGGCTTGTTATTACAATGTATCTTCTACCTGCATGCTAGTTCCAACATTACCCTCATCATCAGCATCGTGACCCCTAGCTGCTTCGCTCTCCATAGTGTAAAGCCTACAGGACAGCTTTACAGGAGGATCCCGCTCCTTAACCTCCAGAACCCTAACAGAATAGCAGATGGGCTGAGCTTTGTGTGTCCGTTTTATTAGCTGTCCTAAATCAGCAGCCAACAAAGCATGGCGAGAAGCCCGGGTCTGCCGAGGCGCTAGGAAGGGGGGAATTGATTTCTCTTCCATGTAGTCGTGCCCTGAGGTGGGCCCGTGTTGGGCGGAGGGCGAAGGGTGAGAGGTTGATTGGAGGGTGGAGATGACTGATGACTCCGCCTTCAATTTCCTGTCTTGAAGCGTATACGGGTACAGCCAGACCGGAACGTGTAAGTGGCTTCCTTCCGTATTTGCCGGTTTCTTGTTTCACAGATGTCCTCTCCGATTCGTCTCAGGCGAGGCCAATGCCCGCCTTTTTTTTTCATCAGCCGACAACTCTCACGGGTGGTCGGCTCGTGAAGATTTGTGCCTAAATCCCTGAAGGGCTGCGATATGTTTATAAGCCTCTCAGATTGAAATGGGTGATTGCTGCAATGTGGCCATATGATTCATATACTGTAGCATTAGCCAACCTCTGTCTGGTACAGCGTACAACGCACACACACACACACACACACACACACACACGCACAACAGTAAATATTATGGGGCTTTATGGGATGCTTAATGTATGAATCACTGGCATTCTATCCAGTGTAGTTCAGTATTTATTATAGTATTATTATAGAAGATATGCTTTATTTAGTTCATATAATATAGAGCTTAAAAAGACCATGATTTGGGAAATACCCTGTAGGGGGTACTGATTTGGTCACAAGTAATAACACTATTTTTTAACAGCAAATGTCATCTAACAGTCTCTATATTAATTAGCTTTCACAGAGAAGAGAGCCTTCTGTCCGTCTCCTTGGGCTCCCTAAGTCTATTGGGCTAGCTGTATTAAGTGGCACTGCATTAAGGCAGCGGATTGTTTCCTCCACCGTCTCTTTTTCCCTGATCACCTCTGAGCATCCACGAAGCAGAGGCCTCATAAACATTTATGTATGGGCTGTGGGCTCCTGTGTTAGGCCATGACTACTGGGCAGAAGACTAGCAACGCTTTATGCCACTTAAGAGACTGTGGTGTATGTGGGTGTGTATCTCTGAGTTTAAGTGTGTCTGTGTTTGTCTAAATCTCACACGCCTGACTTACCTATAGAGCAGTGGAAAGGGAAAGGATTTGAATAGTAATTATTTGTGAGAGGCTGGCGGATTTGTTTTGCCCTCGCTCTGTTTTTAGTTTCCTGAAGGGGACAATTTTTCATACGTGTTTCATGCTGGGTCACTTGTATGCAAATAGTATTCCTCGTGTCCCTGCATTTGGCTCAGCTGTCGTTTGTCTTTTGTCATTCCTCCCAAGCTGTGTTTGACACCCCAGGGAGCTTTCTAAGATAAGCATGGGACTAGACCAACACTTTCCTGGTCATTCTCTCTCAAAAACATTCTTTGGCTCAACTCTACTTATCCTCGTATCTGAAGCTTCTCCGTCTAAATAGTTTACTTTTCGCCTAAGTTGTGTTCCGTGAGGGATTTTCGAACATACTCTGTGGGGTCTCTATGATAATCTCCCCCTGCCGAATATTTAGGATATCTCCTGACATTTGGTCGTGTTGTTTATATAGTTAGGTCCCAAAATCCCCGCAGATGCTTTCTGCTTTCAAATGATCACATGCCAGGGGAGATGGCCTCACGCAGACATAGCAGCTCTGTCCAAATAAACAGCCATCCTAATAGGACGTGGGTGGGGGGTTGGGGGGGGGGGGGGGGGGGGTTAAGTCGGGGAATGAGAGTCCCTGAGGGGAGGTCGCTGCACACTGCGTGACGAGCACAGACACGCTTCCGACAGACACGGAAACCCTCCCATAATATAATCAGATGTCCACCGTGCTGTGTTGACCCCCCCCCCCGCTCTCTGTGTGTGTACCCTGCAGGACCCAGGGTACACAGCCTTCCTCTTTGAGCAGCTCCAGGTCCCAGGGAACCATGAAGTGGGCGTCAGCTGTTGCCAGGTGTGCTCCACGCCCATACTCCAGCTGAGGCGGCAGGCCCTGCAAGCGCTCCACCTCGTCCTCTCCCTCGACGCAGACATGCCAGCCCTTCCCACCACCTCCGTCCTAGGGCCGCCGTCCAGGTTGACCCTCACGTCCCCCAGCACCCAGCCCAAACCGCCCTCCAAAGCCCACTCTGGCCTGCCTGTGTCGGAGCGCCGCAGGGGGCAGGGCTGGCCGCAGGGCCCCCCGGTGGCCCCAGGGCCGAAGACCGGTGTTCAGGTCGGGGGAGGCCAGGCCTATGGGGAGCTGGGCTCCGTAACCATCCAGGCCCAGCAGTACCTAGAGGGCATGTGGAGCATCTCCAGGGTCAACAACTTCCTCCCGCAACGCAGCCCGGTAGGTGTTGACTCGGCACGCTGTTCAAAGCTAGCCATATGTGTTCCGCTAGTAGCGATGCGCTAATTTGGATGGACCGTCAACGTAACGTAATCAACACGTAAAGGGCCTTGATTGTGTTACAGCACCCACAGAAATCACCGTTCTGCCACAGCTCACTGCTCAAGGCTAAGTAGAGAACAATGTGAGCCAACAAACGCCACATAAGTCAATGCCTTGATGTTTTCAAAGCATTATTATTATTATTACTATTATTATTACTATTATTATTATTATTATTATTATTATTAAGACAATATTCATTAAAGCATCAAAAATATAATTATAAAATACAAATATGTATATGAAATGTTTCAGAGTAACTGGGGTGATGAAGAAAGTGACAGTACCAATACCTGCATCTTGATGCAGAAGCATTTGAACCGAAATGCCATGTCAGGTCATGTCAGCAGTAATGCCACACGTCTATCATGAGAGAGTGCTGACATCTCAATCCTCAGTCGCCACGAAACCTTGGTGATTGAAGGTCATGGGTCAGCGCAACACTAATCTTCTGACCCCTTCCTCAAGGGCATTTCCCATGACCACTTCCCCTCCCCAGTGTCTCCACAACTCCTCTCTGATCTCTAATGGTGTCCCATCAACCAGGGATCTTGCTGAGCTGCCCTTGCCTACGTGGCTGCCATTGCTGTGAAAGGGTCAACTCGCATCATGCGACTAAGGTCTGGCAACCCAGTTTAAACCTGGGATTCACCCTGGACCCGAAACTACAAGCCAAATCTTTTATAGCCTTGCGAGACCATCCTGATCTTGCGAGCTTCAGTTTGACTTCACTGTGAGAATCAGTCTGGAGAGCTTGGAAACCGTCGCGCTGTTAGCTACGGGCGTGGTTTAGGTGTGATAAAGGCGACTTGAAAACAGCTCGTGTCGAAAATGACAATGGAGGGTCCTACAGAGGTTAATGTAGTAGCGTAGAGGAAATAGCAGTATCAGTTTTCTTAGAATGCATTAAAAGAGCAAAGGCTGTTATCAATGGAAAATATTATTAAACTCTTCTCCCAACTTTTCTACTGCAAGAGTGGATAACAACAATTTCTGTTGGTTCCCAGGTTTGTCCAATCACATGCCAAGTGTTTTTTTTTAAAGCGACTGCCATTTTAAAACAGTTTCAATGGACGGCTCCCCAGATGGATGTGTCTCATATATCTATCTGGCATGTCAGGTCAAATATTTTATACCCTGTTACATTTATTTTCATGGTAACCCATGGACATTTACGTGTTCTAAACAAGAGGTCTTCAACCCTGGTCCTGGGGGACCCCTGCTCTGCATGTTTTAGATGTCTCCCTGCTCCAACACACCTGATTCTAATGGATGGGTCTAATGGATGGGTCATCATTTAGCCTGATAACGACCCATTCATGTGAATAAGGTGTGTTGGAGCAGGGAGACATCTAAAACAGGCAGGACAGCGTGTCCCCAGGACCAAGGCTGAAGACCTCTCTTCTAGACGATATGTCTGACCGAGATGTAAAGATGTCTCTTTTTTTTAAATGAGCCTCCATTAAAGCTGCTGACGGAGACATCTGGTCTCATGCCTATGTGACATTCTACACCAGGCAGGCACACTGTGCAGTCACACCCACCATAGGTGATAATGTTCCTCGCTCTTAAACAATCCAAAGTGGTCCTTTTTTACCCTTTCCCACTTGCTGCTCACGCTCGGCTTTAGTCACATTTACAAACTGCAAACATTTATCTTCTCCAGTGTAATTCATTCCTTTGTACTTGGAAATTAAAGGCCAATTTATTTCTTTACTACCTTCTTTTTCATGTCAACAAGTGACCATAGAGGCAGTTTATGGGAGGCTACCAAAAGCTTTTAACTGCATGCGTGTAGTTAAGGCCAAATCAAGTGGCCTGGTATGAAAGGGAGTGGCTGACTTGTGTCCTCCATTTATGTGTCTAAAAGCAATTAGTGGCCCGTGGACCTGGGAGGCCTGCTCAGTGCTGTGCAGCTGAGGCTGGGTTGTGCCGTGAGAGGGAGAAACATCCCTTCACTACGGTATATGGAAGTTACATCCACAGTAGAAATGGCGTCAGTGTTATTCTCTGAAGCCTGCTTCTTTCATTAAACCTCGATCCTTCGCAGTGACAAAAAGAATGTTTTCAGTCCCCCTGTGTGCCAAAATGCGAGAGATTTTAATTCACGATTCCCATTTGGATTCTCTGCGAGAAGAGCTACAACTGTCATTCAGACAAAGGAGCAGAGATGTCCTCTGTTAGATGGCAACCCTGCAGTGCGTATGAACCAGGGAGCCCTGGGGCTCCTCGACTCCCAGCCCATTATAGGGCACCTTGATTCTCTCATCTGAGAGAAGGCTGTCGCTGGCGCGTGGAATGACATTTGTGGTCGTCTCAATGCCGCTGGAATAGAAACTACCTCTCTCCCCGTGGAATTGGCAAAAGCAGTGATGCTTAAATTGGTGTTACTGCAGCTAGTGGCGCAGGTGGCACATTCTTTTCCCTTAAATTTCCCTCAACTTTCTTGTGTCACCTTAGTTCTTGGCCTATTCAAACACTATTGAGTCTCAAAGTAGCAAAGTTATTACCAAGCTATTCCTATCGTTGCTAGCTGCTAGAGCCACATGTCCAATGAAGTATGTTCCAACACATTAAGCAGCAATCCAGCCCGCCATCCAGATGATGAGTTATTGTCTTAACCCGTGCACACACTACAATGACTAATTGATTGACCCAAATCTGCTCCACAAAGTCTCGCAACCACATGGCGTGCTCATCTTCTAAGACCAAGTGCTCTTGAACCCTGGAGGGTTTCAGTACGCGCTGCCCGGCCCGCTGCCCGGCCCGCTGCCCGGCCCAGCGTCCTGGACCGCTCGCCTGCTTCCCATCTTGGAAGCCCAGCAGACCGCGTTTGCTGCCGCCAGCGCTGGTACAGCTGCGTCTGCATGGCAGAGCGCCATGGCGAAATGAATGCAGGGATACAGGAAAGGAATAGACGAGGACATTTTGGCATTCTTGCTGAAACCCATTTGACGGGTTCTAGCCGGCGCTAGCCGGATTCTGCTCAGTGCTATTTGTATAATGGCACAATGTTGATACATACATTAGCAGAGCAGACAGGTAAATGTCAGAGTCGTCTGAAATTGTATTGACCTTTTTTCATCTTTATTCTTTTCTCATACGGCCGGGCCCAGTGGTTATCATCACTGTGAGAAGTCGATGCTCCCCTCGCTGGGTTTCTCTTGGTTGCTGAAGCCAGCCAAGCATGACAGCCAGATTAACAGGGGCCTATTTCACCTCAGCAGTAATACTGTGTTGACCACAGGGATCAAAGGCCACAAGGGAACCCTGATACACACTGAACAGGAGATGGATGGCTGATAGGAGGCTGGTGTAGCTATCGACCTGAGACTTTGTGGGAGTTTCTCTCTCTCTCTCTCTCTCTCTCTCTCTCTCTCTCTCTCTCACCTCTCTCTCTGTCTCCGCACGGCACCTCGGTCTCTCATTCAAACCCTTCTCTTCTTAAAGTGTGTCTCAAAGTCTTTCTCGTCAGTGTTTTAATGGGACAGAGAGCGGCGCAGATTAAGGCGGGTGTGGAGGCCAACTCATTAAAGTGTGAGCGGCTCCACCGTCACGGTCTAATTGCCTGACCAGGGGATACACGACGCACTTCAGCCCTAACCGGGGCCAGACCAGTAGAGAGAGAGAGAGAGAGAGACCTTGGACAGACCCTGTGGAGGAAGAGGGGTGGGAGGGTGGTGGCTTATACCCTGCATTTTAGTTCCAGAGGGAATACTTTCTGACAGGCATCCTGATGGTGCTTAGGAGAGCCGAGGGTATGTGCATGTGCGTGAGCATGCGTGCGCATGTGTGTGTGTGTATATGTGTGTGGGTGTGTGTGTGTGTGTGCTCTTTTCACCCATGTCCCACCTCACCTCCAATCAGCAGCTGTCCCCCCGCACGCTCCTTCCAACGTCCAAGTGCTTGATTATTTAAGCCTGACACCACTTTGACTCAATCAGGCACAGCCTTTTCATGGGCTGCCTGAATATACGTCCCGTGGCATTGTGTGTGTGTGTGTGTGTGCGTGAGGCGGCAGAGCGAAATGAGTACACCACCGCCACCACCCTGGTATGTGCTGAGCTCCTAACCTGTCATAGACACCCACATGGTTGTACGGTGGCTTTTCTGCTCGGGTGCTGCTAGCATGACAGGGATTTGTGTTGGGGTCATTTCAGTTGGCACGCGGTTTCCCAGATTTAGTCAATACGGGCTGCCTTGACAAGCCAGCCATGCATGCTTGGCAATGGGAGAACGCTGCACTGCATGTGAAACTCGCAGCGCTGTAGCTGTGTGCTGAACTTTAAGCCAGAGAGTCTCCAATGTGGATGTCAGAATATACGGGGTATGCCCTTTTCAGCGTGATGTATAGTCCTCACATGTCTGGCTGTTGTAAAAATAGCTCAAGCGTCAGTCTCTGTTGACAAATGCCGCATACAGCTGGGCCCACACACTTTATAAAAGGATTGTAAAACGTACGTTATTTTTCGTTGCGAAAGCATGAATCTGTAGCAAACACCACGGTAGTAAATATGCTATCGTGTTGGTAACATATATCCTGTTGAATGCCAACACGTGTAAACATAGCCCCGGTGCAACCATCTGTTGTGCTCAACTGGTTGTTGTCGATTGCAACAGCTTATATTTCACTGTTTCACAATGTCGTGGAAACAATTTTAGTTGTATTAGCTTTCAATGAACTTACCCAACCAGGTCACATCAATAATATAATGATAATGGTCTCAGTACATTTAGACATAACATGATCCTGGTAAGCTAAAGGGTACAGTAGCCTTGCTAAATAGCCCTCTCTGAACTCGCTCTGATGGACTACATGGAGAGATCAGACACATCCACCACCACAGACTGCAGACCACAAACAGAAAACGCCACTAGTACGTATTAGACCTGGGTCTAGTTCTGGTCCAGTCGTGCTAACACACCAAGTTCACGCTCAGAGCCAAGAGACTGTTGTGCTCATCACGTATTCCCCACACAGCTTCCTCTCACGGGCCTTGTGTGAATCACGCTGGTGGCAGCATGTACCTGCAGCCTTGATAAGTAAAATGGCAAATTACCTGCTGATGTATATATATTTCCTCGTAGCGAGCGCTTTAACGACTAATTAGATGTGTCTTATCGCATAATTACAGTTCACGCTGCGCGTCCTCCAGACTGTTGCCCGAATCGCTGAGCGGCACATCGTCCCTTTGGTTCGGCAACGGCAGCTCTCGCTAGCTGATGCGCGCGTGCACACGCACGCACGCGCACAACCGCACACACACATAAACACATGTTGCTACCGAGGGCCTTCTTGTAGCCTAACCGGGGCCCCAGCAGATGCCGATCCATCTGTACGGAGGGAGTAAATGGACTGGAAGGGAGGATGGCGGGCGGGATCAATAAGCGTGTAAGCAGCGGCGGCGGTATCTAATCTCTGTATCTGTGTGTGTGTGTGTGCGCAGGCCCAGGGGCTGTCGGGGGACCCAGACCGGGGCGTGGCAGCGCTGCAGGCCCCATGCAGCCCCTCCGGCGCCCATGCTGCCAGCCTGACAGCCTGCCGACAGAGGAGCTCCAGCCAGCTGTGTGCGGCCCCAGCTCAGGCCCCCAGCCCCGATGCAGTCGCCTCCTCTCTCCTCACCTCCATCCCCAACTCCTCCTCCAGCTCCTCCTCCTCTGCCACCTCCTTCTTTGTCAGGTCAGTGCATAATAACAACAGTGATGTTACATATATGATTTAACGAATCGTACGGTCGTCCTGTGAGCCCTCAACATTACCATTTTGGGTGTCAGGGCACCAGTGTGAACTCCCAGCAGTTTAATCCAGTGTTTCTCAAATGGGGGTTTGCGTACCCCTAGGGGTACTTGGAGGTACTCCAGGGGGTACTTGACAATGTGAGAAAAGAATATTAGCAGCCTATTATTGTGTTCTACGTGTATTTAGGCATTAATGCTCCTTTATATGATCTAATTCTTTATGTCTGTATTTTCTCTTTGTGTTAATCTCCCTTATAATATATAGTAATTAAAAGGGTACAGAAGACAAATAAAGAAGAGAGAGAGAGAACAAATGATTTAAGCAGACTTGACAGATACTGTTCTTTCAAAGTAGAAGCTAGCTTGTGTTAACCTATAATTCTTAGTTGTGTGCACATCTGACTGTCTCTGTGTGAGAGAGTATATAACTGCGGTTTTCGTCTCAAAAGTAATCTGACAGCTATTAATTAGTATCAAAAAAGATATTAA
>JAODTR010022121.1:1021-24242 GCA_025399935.1 Amblyopsis rosae
CCCCCCCCCCCCCCCCCCCCCCCCCCCCCCCCCCCCCCCCCCCCCCCCCCCCCCCCCCCCAACTGAGGGACCACTGAAGGGACAGGTGTGTTTGTTTGGATTTAAAATATCCACGCTCTTTCTCCAGCATTGCTGACATCACCTTTAAATGTATGTGGCCTTTAATCATCTTCTAAAAACTATATAGAGCTCCCTTTAATCCATAACTGACCACTGGAGGGAAAAATACCCAACCCTTGCCGTGTATTGTAGTTTTACTCAAATCAAATACTGTTTGAACAAAGTGAATAGTGTTAGGTAGGTAGTTTGCCTGGTCTGCCTCATGTTGCATAGGTGGTGCTAAGACACAATAATCAAAACGAAATAATACCCAAAGCACAGCCAATCAGCCAAGGAAACAGAAAGGAGAGAGGTGATGCAGGGATATGCTGAGCAGGACACATAACACCTTTGTATTCATTACAAGGTTTAACAGTTAGAAATCATTAAATCACCTTTTATCGTATTCTGTCCCCATTCATCCAGTTGTATGCAAAGCTACAGATGGTAAAGGCTGAGATTGGAGATGTCATTGACAAGCATATCATTACCAGACAGGAGCTAGAACAGACTCAGAATGAACTCACCAGAGAGCTCAAGTACAAGTGAGTACATAAAACCATTAACTCTTTAGTTACGTTGTTCACTTCACTAGACACGCCATTTTATATAAACCATTGTATGTGTAATTTTCTGTGTGGCTCGTTCATCTCAACCTTACATTAAACATTTGCAAATGGTGAAGTATGATTCCAAGTATTGTTTACAAAGCACACAGTGATGGATGTACTTTTCCTCCATGATGTAGATATCTTTTAATTGAGAATTTCATACCTCCTGAGGAAAAGAACAAGATTATGAACCGGCTGCATTTCGATAGTGAGGAAGACCAGTGGAGATTCCTACCCATTATTCCATCAGAGAGGTCAGTTTCAAAATCTAGCCCACAAGTTAGCCTGCAAGTGAAGAAGTAGCCCACAGTGAGTATGAAAAACTATGATTGTGGAGGAGCAAAAACGGCCAGAAATTGCTTGGTGTTCAGAGGGTTAATAATGTTCAAAATGGTGTGTGTGTGTGTGTGTGTATATAAACATTTAATATAGTCAGTGCCTGTTTAATTGATTAATTATTTTAAATTAAATTAATTACAGTGCATAGAGATTAATAGTTATTCTGTGTGTAATTGTGTATTTATAGATCTATTATATCGCCATGATAACAGTATGGCGGCAGGGTTGGTATTATGAAGGAGACTAGGACGTAGACCAAAAATCATACCAAAAAGAACAATACTGTATGTGGGTTATTGCCAGGGAGGACATGTTTGCTATTCGCTCATGTAACAATACTTTTCTAAAATAAAAGTTTCAATTTTCCTAATTTGAGATTGTATGAAGTCATACAATTTAACTTGTTAATAAACAACAGCCAATTGATCCAGTTGTGGTATGTGTGGCCCTATAACATTATGCTAACTGTTTGCCCTTCCTTTATTGTTACATAATGCCAGTGCGCCTACTCATCAGGCCAAGATACGACCTTCCTCGGTTGTAGGATACAAGAGGCCTATTAGCCAATATGCACAGATGGCGGTTGCCACAGCAATGGGAGCTCCATCAAGATACCAGGTCAGTGTTACATTTTAAACGTAATAATTAAATACAGTATAAAGCACATGTTAAACAACAGTCTCCTCTCATCCACGTATATACTGCAGGCTGAGAATATTATGCTACTGGAGTTAGATATGGCACCACCAACTATGTTCACCTTGAACCTTAATGGAGCTCACCTGGAGAGAGCATTCTCTCCCAGGCCAATGCGGGATCTTCTAGCAGATGTCCCCTACAGGGAGAGGACTGCTGTGTCACGGGTCAGGAAGTCCCGATCTTGGTGAGTAAAAGAATAATGGATATACTGTCCTCATAATCATGATCTAAACAATAGGTTTGGTGTAGACGTTTCAAATGTTGCAATACATGTTTGACTCTGTCCAAGATATTACTCTGAAAAACATGCTGTTTGTATGTTGACTGTGAATGATGTCTTTATTATTAAGGTACCAGGCACCACAAGCTCCATGCGTTTCTTCATCCACCTCTGCCACCTCACTGACATCATCCCAGAGCCTCACTCAGGCTCAGACACAAAGTGCAACCTCTTCTTATCAACCACTTGGAGGTGCCGTTCACACAAGTCCTTCAGATGTGTGAATGCTGCTCATACACCTACACCAGGGTTCACAGGTGGCTTCACAGTTGTAATGGGACCCCATAGACAGGAGGCTAAACGCATGATTTAGGCTAATATATTAAGTTTCGTTTTATTTTTATTTTTATGCATTGCAAATAATTTCGATTAGCATGGTTTTTGTGTAACTGCTGAAAAGATAAATATCTCATGCTTAATATATTTTCCATATGATTGTGCTTGAAATTTACATCTTTGAAATTTGGAGCTTTGAAGAAAGTGGCCATTCGCCATTTGCCTGCTTATAGTGTATTTTTACATGATTAGGCACTACATGCACCAAACTTTTGAACTGTCAGTAGATTTAAGATTTATTTTCCACTCAGGTCAATAATTAGATTTGGAGTTCCACAGATGTATTTAGGTAGGTCTTTTCTTTTTTTTTAAAGATGTAATGTATAGCCATGTAGGCTGATTCCTGAAGATGAAGTAGCCTAACTGTTATCAAGAAGTCTGGAGAATCGTTACAAGACCATGATGCCAAAAACTGACAAATGGTGCAAGTTAAACTAGAACAATGTTGTTAAAATGGCCTGCCTTGTTTAATTGTTTAAGTGAGCCAACGTGATGAACACTCTTGATTCGCTCTTGATTAGCTGCCGTACCTTTGTTATAGTTGTGAAACTGCTCAATGTATCTGCTTACACAGAATAAAATTAATGAAATAAATGTTACATTTCCTGTATCTTAGAATACCAAATATCATGGCCTGCCATATGTGACACACGGAGAGTAACTCAGCAGTACTTTGAAATGACAGCTATTCAGTAAGGTGACGTTTCTTTGGGTAGTCACATGACAGCCTTTACAAGTAAGTCCAACATGGCAGACAGAGTGGATCTTACGCGGTAACTAAAGCAACATTGCAAGTGAATCAGACTAATTCAGCACTACTCTGCACAGAACAGCAACGATGAGGGACCGACAGAAGAAAAATAAGGGGCGGACGTGGGCGGAAGCAGCCAAAACGGTACTATAGATGTTTTTAACCACCGTTTGTTGTGGTTGTTTTCGTTGTGCGCTCCCACTTGTACAACTGTTTGAGTTCATGACCTGCTGGTGCAGACGAAATGTTACGTGTACGGCGCAAGGCCTGTGTTTACGGCCAGACATTAGGAGGTCTGCTTTTCCTAGGCGTCTGGTTTGCAATACAATTATATTTACTTACATGCAGCCGTGTCCTAGTTGTATGCATCCCCGCATAAGTAAATCCAGTCCGTGTTGTGTCTAGACTGTGCGAGCGACATGTCTGTCACAAATGTGAACTCTAAAGTAACCACGAAGTAAACACGTCCAAGTGGTTGTGCGAGCGTAGGCGCTCAGCTGTGCTATCCAACTAGCCTGCTAGCTAATGCTAACGCTGCCCAGTGGGAAGTTTGTTTAGTAAAACTTGGTAATAAAACCTCCTGAACTGTAGCACAAACGCATGTATCGCCTCGTTCAGCCTTACATTAGCTCAGTTTTATCTGACCTAGCTAATCTCTGATTGACATGCTAGACTATGCTAGCCAATCTGCGAAGCAAACTAACGGAATAGTTGACAAATATTATGTTCCATGTAGCAATATACATTATATTTGTCAAATGTGTTCTGACATTGTGTGTTTAATGTCATTATTAACTAATATTGTTTTGTTCAAAAGCCAACGATATAACTATATGGGATACCCCTCTTATGTTGCATTTGTAAAGGAAACCTATATAACTAGATAACTATGATTTCTTGAACACCACTGATGCATTGTCTCTCAGGCTCAGTGTCAGTGCCCATATGTAACAAAAGTTGCTAACTTTTATTTTAAATGCTGTCACTAACTTTTTTGCCAAATGTTATATGAAGTTAGGACTCAAATATTCAGTTTGCGCTTTTTATGAGAATGTATTTATGATTATTAACTGAACAGAGTTATTTTATTGCCATATTACTGGCAATGAATGAACATGTCTACTGGGAGCTTGTGTAACTGTCAGTGTGTGACATGTTTCATAATGAACCAAACTTACAAAGCATTCCTAAGGATCACAGTGCAAACATTCTACATATAAATAATTTAAAGTATTATGTATTGAATGAATAGTTATATATAGCTATATAAACCACCTTAGTAGCATATTTTAAGTGTTGTACTATATACTTTGTTATTTCAGGTATTGGAGAAGTACCCTAACACACCCATGAGCCATAAAGAGATATTGCAGGTGATCCAAAGAGAGAGACTAAAAGAAATAAGGCAAGTTCGATTTTCACAGCTATGCTGATGACACACAGTTGTATTTACCGATTAAACCTGGAAACACCAACTCCTTGAAGCCCATTTTTGACTGCCTTACAGAGATTAAAATGCTGGATGGCTAATAATTTTCTTCAACTCAATGAGAGTAAGACAGAAGTTATATTATTTGGCATGCCAAAACTTGTTGAGGAGCTATCTAATCATTTGGGGCCTTGTCTACAAATGTCCACCCCATCGCAAGAAATGTAGGTGTGATCTTTGATTCAGCTTTTAAACTTACAAATTAAACAATTAAATTATGTTGTACAAGGTAGCTTTTTTTCATTTTAGGACTATTGTAAAAATTAAATCCTTTCTCTATTTTTTAAAGATTTTGAGATTGTGATCCATGCTCTCATATCATCTCGAATAGATTACTGCAATTCTCTGTACTCTGGAATATACCATGTCATCCTTAGCGCGTCTGCAACTCGTCCAGAATGCTTCTGCTAGGCTGTTGACTGGTGCCAAGAAGAGGGACCATATGTTGGCGATATTGGCCTCTCTTCATTGGCTACCAGTCAAATATAGAATTGATTTTAAAGTTCTGCTGCTGGTTTTTAAGGCACTACAAGGTTTGGCTCCAATGTACATTTCAAATCTCCTTACAGTGTATCAGACTTCAAAGCCTCTAAGGTCATCAGATCAATTTATTTTCGCTATTCGGCAGTCTCGGTTGAAAACAAAGGATTGATCGTTGCCTTCTCGGTTGTTGCTCCAAGACTGTGGAATAATCTTCCCGTTTCTGTCAGATCATCCAATACCATCAACACTTTAGTCTCATCTTAAAACATATTTCTATTCTGTGGCATTCAAGTAGCATTAAGGACACCTGTGCTTGTTGGTTTTGTGTTGTGAATATATTGTATGTTGTATTTTATTGTTGTTATTGCATAGCTCTGTACAGCACTTTGTTTGGTTGGTTGTTTTTAAATGTGCTTTATAAATACATTTGATTTGATGACTTTTAATATATTTTTTAAATAATTTGTTCTTTGGTATTAGAAAATCCCCTTTGTACAAACGTCACTAATTTTGTCTCATCGTGTATCACACACATTTATTTTTACAGGATGGAAAATTCTTTTTAAAATTCCATTTCTAATGTTTTATTTCTTTTTGTTTCACTGTCACTGTTCTCATCCAGAAGGTAAGAAAACACTGGACCCCCTCCCTTAACAAACTCATTGTAAAACCATTTGTTTGGTTATAACATTTGCATGTTATTAACAATAACATGTCTTTAATTCAGTAGCATTTTAGATAGACATGTTGTTATAAAGTTTAAAATCACACTTGACAGAACAGTATTATGAAAAAAGTGACACAAATCAGTGACACAATGCATTTCCCTGAATAGGCCTGCCGCCTACTACCTGTTAAGATCCACTTATTTGCTGACTTAATTGTATTGTTGGACACTATGACAATGTGCATTATCAATCAGATATATATGCAGATGATTAAGAGTCGATTTCTAATTTAAATTGTAACTCATGTCTGCCTTGGAAAAATATTCACCAACCTCTTAGGATATAAATAATTGTATGTAATGGTCTTGGTTCCAGTACAGTATTTCAAACCCGTACAATTTCTTTATGTAAAAGATGCAACTAATGTTTTTATAAACAATAGTTAATTCCCGCCATATCACCTTAGTTTGAGTTGAAGTCACTAATTCCCTTTCAATGCATGATAATCTTTTTTTTACTTACAGAGCTGAGCAGATGCTACCCTTCTTTCACTACCTCTCCAGATTTGTGGGGAAGCAGATGTGTAATTTGTATTTCTTTCCCTCTAATGATATAGTGGAACCTCACCGTTGGCATGTCTGAATGCAATGTTACACACTAACTCTCGGGGAGAAGAAGGGATGTTCTACAAAGTTCCAGGCCGGATGGGAGTCTACACATTAAAGGTGACTTGAAGCTACCACGTTAGTGTTATGAATGGAGCCTCCATGAGTCCAGAGCTGATCAATATAATTCCTTCAAAGTTGCTTTCTCTGTAAACATAATCAAAAAATTTCAAAATATTAAACAGTCAATTGGTTGGCTATAATGAAAAAAAAATGTTCTTCACTATGAGCAGGCTAACACAAATATTTAGATAGTTAATGCAATATGTTTTTAAATAGTCTAAAATATTCACCCGCAATTTATATTGATCACCTCCAAGCTAAAGATGGTACAGTACACTCATGTTGATGTACATAACAGTGTAATAACAGTTTAAGGCTATCTGAAAACATGGTGATAAAATACCTATTATCTAAAAGTAAAGATGGTTAAACATATTTTCTATGAATCACAGTATTGAGGATTCTGGGCTGACGTCACAGGCCATGATGGGGAAAAGAATATTGACACCCATTGACTTTGTATTGTGTGAAGGGGCTTCCTTGTCACTTTTGTCTGATACAGTAACAAAGTGAAACACGCGTGCGCTAGAAGTTGTGTGACGAAATGCACTGCCAATAAGGAAAATAACTCAGAACATGTTTTTAATAAGATGTCGAACCCGAAAATATGAGCCTTTTAAGGAAACAAAAGTGTTTTCAGGCAATAGCGATCAGAGCTCAACGTGTCATATAATGATGAAAACTACTAGAAGGGAACACAATCGACACCACATTATGCTAAATTGCTTTAGCTAAAAACCTGAGATATTTCACAATGTCAAATTCATATTTTATACCCTATGTTAGCCAGTCACAACATGTCAGGCGTATTTGTCAGGATCCTACGGTCTTCCCCTAGCTATGTGTAACCAACAATATTCACATTGTAAATAGGTCTGGCCACGCACCATTGGGAAGTGTTCCCAGTAGTTTCTTCCTAGGCCTCTGGTTTATTTAGAAACTATTGGACAGCGCTGAACCAATTGTTTTGATCCCCTCATCTAGCTCTACCACCATTTCCAAGTACCCTTGACTTCAACATCATCACACTAACCCACGCTGATTAGGCCGCCAACAGGGTGGCTGTGCTAACTCTAATGTGATCAGGTTTTCCAGACTGTAATCTCAGCAAAATAAATGTAGCTGAGAGCAGTCGGGCGGAGCCAAGCTAGCTGACACCTCCGTGGCAAACAACTTTTGTCTTGTTAAGGGTCATTTGTTCGGTTCAGCAGCTTATACAAACTTTGTTCGGGGTTTTTCACCTTGGTGGTGATGGATTCACAGCAACATTTAGGCTTGTTTTAGTTTTTTTATTATCAGCCGAATGTGAGGAGGAGGCATCCTTATGCAATACAATGTCAATGTAAGTCAAAAGATTTCTGACCCTCATCAAGGTGATGTTTGCATAGTTGTTATGGGAACTGTGAAAACAGTGACGGAGGTCGGAATCCTCAATGGTGTGTTTTTTCTTCTGCTGATCTGTGTATTGTCAGCATGAATATAGCATTCAATGTATGTCTGTTTTGTAGAAGGACATCTCGGATGTGGTAAAGGAGCTGTCTGAAGAAGGTTCAGAAGACAGCAGTGACGATCTCTCTGACTCCCGAAGCTCAGAAAACAACAGCAATTTCAACATTGAAGAGAGCAGAAGTGGAAGATGGAGGAGGAGAGGTACAATACAGTCAGTGACTACGCTTATATGCAAACAAGTACTTTGCTGTTATCCCTTTCGCTAAATTATTCAATTTTCAGAATATTGACATATTCAGGTGAAAGATGCTGTGGGTGGATCTAGAGAGTTGCAACGAGAGCTAGCTAAAAAATTGCAAAATAAAGATATAGACAGCTACTGCAAGCTAAATGTCAGCTAATACACTTTTTGTCAAATTAACCAAATATCTCCTTGCATTTTGCTTACTGTTCTCTGTGCATGTTTAAAAAAAATTATTCCGATGTTTCTCCACTGCCCGGGCTCCATAAATGGGAACATAAACAAAGTGTTGAACACGGCTCGTATCAACTATGATTTGCTTCACAATGCATTTCTATGTGTGAAGCAAAGGACTGCTGAGCAATACTGTTTTGATTTGCGCTCGAAGTTAGCAATAAAGAGTGACCCTGCCTTTAACAACCAAACAACCCACCTGCTCCTCCTCTGCTCTCTCCATCTGGAGCCCATCTGCAACCTGTTACAGCTGTGTGTGCATTCATGTGATTGACTGGCAAGGTAGAGTCACCTGACCAATCAGGGAAAAGCCCTCAGCAAATCAAACACTGTAGCAGACATCTCTCGTTCTATCAAAAATATTTTTTGATGGCACCATGCCCCCTTTCCCAGAGCTACAGAGTTACACCTGTTCTTGTAACAGAGTTACTTACACATGTTGTAACTCCAATACAGACTATATGATAAAAATGAAAACGTATGATTGTATGATGACTCGTTTAATTTAGTGATTTGTTATAGGCTAATACGATACATTTGTTTTATTTAAATTACATATTTAGTAATGAAGTCATATTTTACACCATTCATGTTTACATAGCCTGCATGAAACAACATGGTAGGAACGCACAGGGCGAAATAGACTGTCTAATAAGGTGCACTTTTAGTTTTAGGCTTTTAGCAGTTCATCTTCAGAACATATATATAGTTTCACTGCGGCTTTAACATTTACCGTGGCATGCTCACCTATCCTAGTGTAGAATCAGTCGGATTCTCTTGGCACCGCAGTTGTCTTATTCCTAAAACCGTATGAATTCTCCTTTGCACCTTTCCTTGACATGGTGACATTTTCACTCGAGGTCAAGGAACAGTGGCTTGGAATGGAAATGGGACCTAATTGTTATGACTATTTGGATGCAGGACTATCAACCAGAGCAGATACGGTATTCTCACAGAGAATTTGACTTGCTGATAGCTGACAGATGTCTAACATTTCTAACACAATGTATATCTCTATTCTACCTAAACTCTGTCAATATTACAAATAAATATTTAAAAAGTTGAGAAAAATAATCACACAATCACAATTTTGAATGTTGACATACAGTATTCTGAATAATAATATAACAACGTTATGTTAATGCTGTCAGTGGTTATTTTTGGATTAATGTTTAGTGTTATGAAACATGAATCCAACATTTTCAAAAAAAATTAGCTTGTAGTAAATTGGACTGCATTGTTTATATTTGGTGTACCACTAGAATACTATTGTCTGTCAAAATAATTGTACATTTTTTAAAACCTCTTAGTGGCCCTGCTTGTGTGCTTTGATCAGACACAGTATTCAGAAAGCGCAGTGACAAGTGACTATATTATTGTGCCCAGTACAACTCACCTTTAGCATTATCAAGAATTTCTAAAATACTCTGTGGAATTGTCAGTCTTATTTAAGGTGTATTAAGCGATTGTAAGCTAATACACCTATCCTTCCCAATGTGTTTCCAATCTGTGGGGCGGAGCTTCAGGAAGCACCATATGACATTGAAGGGAGAAGTGGTTTGTTTTGAGCTTGAAGTTAGCAAGCCTTCCTGATAATTACTTTCTTTACTTTTTTAAGGACGCTTTTATCTTAACACGATGGTAAGAAAGAAAATATTAATTAAAGGTATAATAAAAAGACATTTCGCTAGCTTACTGTTCTCTGTGCATGCTTAGATATATTATCAAAAAAGTAAATTAAGTAGGAACACAAACAAAGTGGCGAACACGGCTCACAGCAACAATGCCCTAGGCTTCGCAATGTGTTTCCAGTGGGGCGGAGCTTCTGAAGAAGTTTGTAAGCATTCTCAAAAATGACTATCCCTGCCTTTAATTACTTACATTAATGGATTCTCTTATAGCCACCATCAGCAGAAAAATTTGCATTGTATTCAAACTCTAGTTGGCCAGTTAACGTACATTTGGAAATATGAGAGGAGACACTTGGTTGCAAACTACCATTTTTCCACTGACCTGATGGCAGAGCACACCATAAGAGAATAAATTCTGTTTCCTAACGGTGCACCCTCATCGTATCTCATTATTCCTCCTTGCAACAGTCACTCTTCACTATACTCTTGTACAGGAAACCGTTTCTTTTTTTTCTCTCTTACTGTGAGATGTGACCACTTCCTCATTATAAACTATTTGAAAGTGGCAAACAAGTCACCCTGTCTAATAGCAGACTGGCTGGAGGACATCAACTATTTTCATTTTTGAACTTATCGATACCACAACCATTAAGCCCAATGCTTATAAAACGACAGCAACCTCCCAAACGGAACAAGTGGTACCACTACGGTATGTGAAATAGAACGTTTTCAAGCTTCTAACCCACAGATGAGGAAATGGCCTCGACAGATATTTTTTCTGTCATCTTTCTATTGAGTCTCTCAGGCCATTTCAATAATGTGATATTTTATTGTTGTAAAGTAATCTGCTGCTCTTTGTGCACACTGGTGGTTTCATTTTCAGCAAAAACAATAGGACAGCACAGTGAAGTGTGTTTAATACCCCAGGATGTGTGCTTTGTAACAGGTGTCTTTTTCCTTTCGTTTGCTTTAGTTCCCTCCAAACTGCAGTGTCAACCCTCCTCTCCGCAGCCTCGATGCTCGTCGCCCTCTGTTCCTGCCAGTAAGGTCATTTCTCCCTCTCAGAAACACAGCAAGAAAGCTTTGAAACAGGTACGCTGTTTGCTTTTCACTCCCCACACTTGAGAGGGCCATATCGTCTTAATGAATTCATATCTTCTTAATGAATTCAGCTTGTACTGAGCCCACATTAGGCTGATATGTACTGTGTACATGTGACACAGCATATGCACACTTGTAACCGGTAAAGCCTAAGGTCTTGTTGTCATGCTAAGGTTAGGCTATAGGCTAACTGAAACTTATCACTTTTGGTGTAAACCCCTGGTGTATAATCCCTCACCGGTGGATTTATACGTATCGTATTGTAGTCAGCATGCTTTAATTTCATTGTGTATTTAGAAATGTCATTTGCATATAGAAGTGTCTTCTTTTTTTTCAAATACCAATACGTTTTGATTTGGTTTCTATTGTGAAAATCCCTGTCAAAAACTAACAATCCCACACTATTTCTATGTAAAAACAACAGGGTTTCAAGGAAAATACCTGTAGTTATGTTTATTAATAATCTAATCTACCCTTACCCTCTCCTATTGGCTGCCTACTGCCTTTTGTGTGCCTTATAATTAGATTTTACTTTATCACAGTACAAATTGTGATTCAGTCCATCAGGGCCAGTGTGGGATTTCAGCCTCATGAGAAAGATATTTTTTTTGCCTTGCATTGCTACAAAAATGCTAAGCAGAGCCATTTTTGGCTGAAGTATCAAGTTTTTTAGAAAACAATCGTCTCTTCTCTATTTGTCTGGAAGAGAGAATAATAAAAAAATAAAAAACTACAGTGTCCTGGGTTGCTTGCTGAATTTGATTATACATTTTTTTGCAAGGCGATTATATTTCCTGACTGCTATTCATCATTCAGATGGTTTGTCATGGAGTTCTATAACTCAGGGTTGGTTGCAACACTGGTTGTTTTGAGTTAGAGCACGTTATTACTGACAGCAGTGGACTGGGGAAGTACTTTGGCAGTAGATTATTGCTAACATTGGCTGTTTGGTCCTTCCTCTTTTGTGCTTGTTTCAAGGCCTTGAAGCAGCAGCATCAGAGAAACCAGCGTAGGCAGGGGGCAGTGCCAGCAGGCGCCACCAGCTCCAGACTGCTCCTTAAGACAGTCAAAGATATGGCAGATGACATCTCTTCAAAGACTGGTAGGTGACAGTGATGGCGCTTTTCCACCGCATGGTCAAATGAACTCGACTATTCTCCCTTTTTTGGTTTTCCATTGGGCAAGTGTGGATAGTACCTGGTAACGTTTAAATGGTATCACCGCTTTCAAGGTTTCGTGAGTGGAGGTGATATAGGGCATGTACTGAAAGTTACTATAGCGGCTGCATTACTTCAACCTTTTATTGAATGGCAATGGCTGATGAAATTATCCAGCGAGTACCATCTGGAGAACCATATATCTGGTACCAAAATGGACTAGAGTCGATTCGGTACCATGCATTGGAAAAGGATATGTTCTCACCTTTTGGATTTAGTTTTCTTAAATTAGGCACATTTTAAATACAGATTTGCACATCAGCGATATTTATTTATTTATTTATTTATGGATTGTTTGTTTTTAATGCTATTTGTATATATCTGCCCTTCCTGTGTGTGTGTGTGTGTGTGTGTGTGTGTGTGTTTTGTGCTTAAACCTAAGAATATTTTATATCACTATGGTATAGATAATAATGTTATGTTGAATTGGTTTTGTCTTGTGAAATATTGTGGTTGACACCAGCATTGTTAAAAAAGGTTTATAGAGCTCAAGCTCCTCCCACAGCCAAGAATGTACCTTTTTATTTTTTTATTCTGTTTTAAATTTACAAATATATTCAAGTATGGTTCACTTGTTATATTTTAAAATGGAACAAAGTTTGATGTACAGTATATATTAAGTCAGGTAAAGCTATTTAAAATATTTAGTTCAGTTGAGACAGAATGACCCGGGCATTGTATAGCAGCCCTCCAAACATGACTTGTATGATTGGCAGCATTGATTTGGGACCTCAAAGAGTCAGATCACTCCCCTCCAAGCCCTCAGAACTCCTCCTCCAGCTCCTCTTCCTCTGCCAAAGCGGACGTGGGGCACCCCACTGGGCCGAGGAAGATGTCCCAGAGGACCGGCCGCCTCAGCGCACGTGAGTGACCACGTCCTTGTGTGTTGTGGCTCTCCACAGTGGATGAGTGGAAGGCTCTGTAAAGGCCCACGTCTGTATGTCGCTGTGCATCGCAGGGCAGCTAAAACGCACCAAGTGTGAAATAGATGTGGAGACGCCGGACTCCATTTTGGTAAACACCAACCTGCAGGCCATCATCAACAAGCACACCTTCTCTGTCCTGCCCCCAGACTGCCAACAGAGGCTTCTCAAACTCCTACCTGAGGTCGACCAGCAGGTGGGCTTCTTCTTTAATTATCAGGAATATTTAAGTGTTAATTTATATAATGCGTTACAACATAAGAGTGGTAACACAATGAATGTTAAATGATGTCAAGAGCCATTAGTGTGAATATTAGCCCCCTCACTGATGTGTGTTAGTAATGATGCTGTTCCATCCCACCCAGGCCTGCATGGATGGCCTTCTGAAAGTCACCAGCTCTGCCTTGAACAACGAGTTCTTTACATCAGCTGCACAGTCGTGGAAGGAGAGGTTGGCTGAGGGTCAGTGCCACTGCCTCTGAATGAAAGAGACACATTATTTTCATTACACATAGAATGTGGATATATTTCTTTGGAATAAATATTCAATTATTTCAGGTGAATTCACTCCTGAGCTGCAACTCAGAATGAGACAAGAAATTGAAAAGGAAAAGAAAGTTGAGCACTGGAAGGAGACCTTTTTTGAAAACTACTACGGTGAAATGTAAGTGTTCATTAGTATGCATGTTAGTATAGTTACAACACTACTTTTCTGGAATCGGCTGTCGAGCAGCTTAAACAAGGCTTCAACGAGAACCAGTGAGGCTACAGCTAATGTGATAGCATCACATTACGTAATTTGATTTCTGTGACAGGTTTACAAACACTTGACCTACACACAAACAAGTGTGCAAACACTTATACTACATGCTCAATATGAAACAACTATTTCTTAATGAACCTTAACTGGGATTCAGTCAATACATGAATGGTGTTTAAATGATCACCTTAAACACAAGATCAGTCCTTATACCTCAGTTTGTGGAAAGGTTCAAAACCTTTCTGTCAGTCACCTATGTAAACCTTTCTGTCAGTCACCTATGTAACCACTTAGAATGAAAAGCCCAGTAGATTTACAGAGATAACAGGTATGCTTTATTCAGCTCCACTTTCTGTCCCTCATCCCCTCCCGTAGATCTGGGCTCAGCTATGAAGAATCTAAAGCACTTATTAAGCCTGATGTGAATCAGGAGGCTGCTCGACCCCAGTCCCCTCCTCATCCCGCAGCTGCCACTCAACCCGCAGAGGTTCCCATGTATACCAAGGACGCTGCTAAAGACACCAAAGCAGAGCTGGCTCCGTCTCGGGACCTTCCGAAGGCCCCACCTGTCCCGAGGGACACTGCCCCCGCTCTGGAGCCCATGAAGACGCGGCGCTCCCAGTATGCCGAGGACCGCAAGATGAACACAGCCGCAGCAGCAAGGCCAGCGTGTGTAGCGGAGAAACGCACGGACCCCGCCAATGAGGAGCCGCAGGAGGAGGAGGTGGTGAATAAAATGGAAGCGCCCGTCTCTCCGGCCAAGAGTTCTCCAGAGCTCTCGTCAGTCAGCTGTGCGTTAGAGGACCAGCCACTGTGCGTAGAAAAGCCCTTCCAGGAGAGCGAAGACGCCGCTACACTCACACCGGTGACTCCCAGCGAATGCATAGAGCCTGTGAAAAGGAAGTCCCCCAGCGAGATGGAGGGCGAAACCTCGCCTGAGAAAAGGCCCCGCGTGTCCTCCGTTTCCTCGGTATCGTCACTGTGCTCTGTGTCGCCTCCAGCGTCGTCCACATCAAGTCCTGCCACGCCAACGCCTTCAGGCCAGAGAGTTCCCCCTCTCAAGGTAGGAACAAGCCTCTCAACATGTGAGCCTTGTATTGACGGAGCATTGCTTCCATTCTGTTTGCTGCAATAATGTAGTCACTCATGCAAGCAAAACCTTTTGGATACATGCATGTCAAAATGTCATATAATTTTCCTTCCAGATTCCCGTGTCGCGAATCCTCCCCGTTCCCGGGTCTCCCAGCCCGAGCCGGGCGTCACTTCCAGCCCCTCTCAGCAGTCCGGGTCGCACCGGCGCTCGCACGCTGGCCGACATCAAGGCCAAAGCTCAGCTGGCTCGGGCGCAGAGGGCGGCTGCGGCCGCGGCCACCGGCGCTTGTTCGTCTAAAGGTGCGGTGCCCGGCCCAGGGCCTGGAGGAGGTGGTGGGGAGCGGACAAGGCCGTCCCCTGCCCCTAGCCCCACATCCCCACACCCTCCCAGGCCACCAGCGACCAGCAGCGGTCAGACCAGGACACCCTCCTCCTCTCCACCCCACCCATCTTCTCAGTTACCCTCCGGTCATCCTCAGACCCCTACTGTGAGCAGCGCTGATGACCAGCGGCCCGGCGGAGGAGCCCGCACAACCTCAGACTCACCAGCAGCACAGCCAACCGCCTTACCCGGCCGCTGTCCAAAAGGACAGGAAACCCCGCCGTCGCCTTCTACCTCGACAACCAGGACAAGCTCTTACATCCCCGCAAACAACCCGCTGGTCCACCAGCTCCTGCAGGGCAAAGAGCTTCCTATGGATCAGATCCTCCCAAAGCCGCTGGCCAAGACGGAGGTGAACGTCCTGAAGGCAGGCAAGACCTCCCATTCGGCCCGCGGCCCTGTGGACGACCACGGGTGCCACAGACCGTCTTCTGCCCAGCACGCGAGGCACCTTCCTGACCAGGAGACCCAGGATCAGATCCTCCAGGCTCTGATGCAGAGGAAGGTGCCGCCGCAGAGCCAGTCGTACGGACGCGCCGGGCCTCAGCCCACCCACTGCATAGCCCGTCACACGGGACATGCGGAGGAACCACAGGCGCGGCCCAGGTTCTCCGTGGGTTTCCTGGGCCGCAAGAGGACGCCCACGCCCGCTATGACCGGACATTACCTCCTCAACGTGTCTACCTATGGCCGAGGCTCAGAAAGCAGCAAGAGGCTGCAGCAGCCTGCCCCCCAGAGCCCGTCAGTGTCCATCCTGAAGAAGGAAAGCCCCGGAGAGCTTGGAGCTAGGGAGGAGGAGCTAGCCAGGGACCTGTCTGTGGTGAAAGTGGAGCAACAGCGATGCTCGCTCACCAAGTCAGGCTGTGCATCAGAGGAGCGCACGGCCTGCCCTGACGGCGACAGCTCGTTTTCTCAATTTCACCGGAGGCACCCAGAACCCAGCGATGGCCATCAAAGGAACGCCGAGCCATATCTTCCGTCGTCGCCCCGCGTGACGTCGGAGCCCGCTCACCAGCACCCATCTGCCTTTCGCACCCAGAGAACGCTGGAAAATGAAGAGGCGGCGGCTGGGTCGTGCTACGGCGGCACCGTTAACATGTCCGTACCTCCCGCGTTCGCCCACGTTGCCCACGGCCCGGACTCCGGCCCCGGAGACGTGATGTCCTTCTCGGTAACTGTCACCACCATACCCGCTGGCCACCCGCTGGACCACGGAGACCAGAGCGAGCCTTCTCCGGAGCGGTCGTTCATGGAGGGCTCTGCCCTGGAGGACGTCCAGTCAAAGTGCTACTGCCGGCTGAAGGCGATGATCATGTGCAAAGGCTGTGGAGCTTTTTGCCACGACGACTGCATTGGCCCCTCAAAACTCTGCGTTTCGTGTTTAGTGGTACGGTGACCGGGAAGTTACTAATAACCATTAACAGATGTTGTAGTTTGTTGAGTTGAATGCTCAAAGGCACAGGCAAAGCAGAATCCATCCAACCCAAAATCCGTTAACGTGGTGTAGCACAATAGCCATAGTTCATCCAGGGCAGCCAGCATGCGGTCGCTTTTGAAAAGGCAAGAATTTACACTGGATGCTCCGGTGCTTAAATCTGATTTGTACACTTTCAGACATGTGACGCAAGAAAAATAAATCTGGCAGTCTTTTGCACTTTGCCAGGTGAGTGTGATATATTTTTTTAAAGGTAGTTTAAAAAAAACAAAAAAGAGTGGAGAAATATAATGTTGCTATTTTTGCAGAACATAACAACTGTGTTGTGATGTTTTAGACTGACACTTTTAATTTTAGAGTCTACGTGATTTTGGTTTGTAGGCAGAAAAGGGTGCTCATGATAATCATTGGTTGTACCTCCCATGTTGCATTTCTGCATGAGTGGCAAGGAAGTGCACCTTACAGCAACTACTTTGTATAAAACTGTACAATTATGGCACACAGATTTTAGAATTATAGAGAAAATATATACTTTAACAAGATAATATGGAAATAGTTTTTGATTATGCTATGAGGATGGCAAATTACCCAATATTGGAAAAAATACAGGACAAAGCACTTGGTAAAGCATGATGGTAATTTAAATTTTCAAACTTTACACAGACTAGCAAGAATGTGTTTGGCATTGAGGTTGTGTTCAAACATTCTATTGTGAGATAATAAATTGCGTTCTCTAAAACCTTAGATATGTAGATATTATCTTACATGATTATCTCTGTAAGATTAAATCAGTTCAACTAGTAAGAGTAAACACTTTTTGTCTCTATTTTTATTTTACTTTATTTGTGCCCTGTAAATATTTACATCTAGATCTTTTTTTTTCTCTCTCAAATGTAGCACAACTTTCCTGAGCATATCCAAACAGACAAAGTCTGCTTTCTATAGAAAGCAGAACTAACCATTGAGTTATGATGAAACGCTAAAAGACTGTATCATACAGTGTTCAGTGTTTCACGCTTTGGTTATACTGAATGATTTGGAGGTACAGTCTGAAACATTGAGTAAAAGGCTTGCACAACACTTTCCTTGAAAAATGCCTTATTCCGATGTAATAATCTGTTAATTAACCCTTGCTGATGCATTCTTTGTACACGGCCATATTTAAGTACTTAAAAAAAACATCTCCCTATTATTTAGTGTATTTGTAATGGTACACCAATACTGTTGAATGTCTATATTTGTACATTGTGTTTCTTTCTCTTTAATCCATTATGTATTATGGAGGTTTTCCCAGTATATTGTGATGCAGTATGTTGTTTACTTACTGGTACTTAATAGTAAAAATGCATGTTATGGTAATATACTGGAAAAAGGCCATTGGTTAATTGTTACTTAAGCAGGTGTGTTTGTGCGCGTATGTGCATGCGTATTCGTTTGCATATTAAATCAGAAGTTATCCTAATATTTTTAAATCTCATAGAGGTCAAAAGTAGACCTATATTTTATAAGTTATTTTCATGGTAATTTGCCAAAGTCACCTTAAGAAAACTAAATTATCAGAACTTGTTTTCTACGTTGGACTAGATAATCAAACTAATATATTTTAATATATTTTAATATAAAAAAACTATTTGATAGTTGTTTTTAAAGATCAACAGGGTATGTACTATAGTAATCTATTGGCTGTCCATTTTTCTAAAACTTTGTGTGGACAGATTACCATACATAGAATAAACTTTTGTAACTCAAATTGTCCAGATTTTGTATTTTGTGTAGACCAGAAACCTTCAGTAGGTCTGTCTATTTTTCCATAGAAATAACTGAACATATTTGTATTCAAGCTGTCAGGTCTTTATGATAACAGAGGCATTACCTTGTAATGATTAATTAAGTGCTCATATGGAGAAGTGAAAACAATTGTTTTCACATTTGCAGGTCAGAAGATTAATCAATGATGGCAGATTATCTCCAAATGAGAATGTAGTTGAAGCAGTCGTCCATGATATTTGAGCATGGATAATTCCCTGAAACAAATAACTCATATTTGGTAGTGCAAATATTGAATTTAGAAAATCATTAATGTCTTATGCCTGATTGTTGTGATGCAAAAGCAAATTTACTGGTATGGAATGTGTTGAAGACTGGATTACACTGCAAAAGGGAATAAAACCAATAAAATATAATCAAAGCCCCATAAAGGCAGCTGGCATACTGTATTTGTTGAAGAGGGTTGTAAAGTGATACAGAACGCCTTTTATTTGATGATGGTCGACATTAAAAGTTCATGTTTATTTTGTGTGCGTGTGCATGCATTCATAAAGAGTAACCTACTTCATTGATTTTGCTGGGATATGTCATTCACATGCAATTTTTTTTAAAATGTCTAAAAACCGGGTTTATTACTGTTTTTGTGATTTCAGTGTGTAGGAAATGTGTAAATGCAGATGAATGTGATATTGTAATCAGCACTTGCAAGCTAAAGTGTATTTTATCAAAGATATAGTATATTACAAATAAATAACAAATTAAACACTGTCTGCCTGATTTGTTCTCGCAGTTCTCTGAAATCCATTAAGAATTGTATGTAAGGGCTGGGGGACGGGTAGAGAGGAGTGTGAGCCACTCATCACTCGAGTGCATGTGGAAATGTGTTCTCGAAGTTCAGCTCAGATTTCTACCACACAGTTGGTTCCGGACACAAATCGAGATGTGGCCCTTTAACCAGCATGCGAGCGGAGCGCACATGCGTAAATTAAAGTAGGTGTGCGCGCATGGCATCTCCGCGGCTGCTTGCTTGCACTTTGCAGTCCTCTGCCGTCGGGTCGTTGATGATGCTGAGAGGAGCGCGGCGCTCGTACATTTTTACGGACTGTTACAACCGCAGTTCTGAGGGTTGAGTCAAACGAAACGGGAAAGCAACTTGAAATATGACAATGGATAATCGCCGTCGTTCCTCATCGCTCAGACAGCTGTAACGGTCGGACAACGAGTGAATTCATCAAAGGTGAGTAGCGTGGCGATGAATCACGGATACATTATCCTCCTTATTCACACTGGAACACTTATCATCTTCATCTGATGCTGACGGTGATGCTGTAAACGCAACCTGTGTGATTTCCCTCTGGTAAGGCCATAAGAATGTTATGTGTTCTCCATAGCCTTCAATAGAATCAGTGATAATGCAAATAATGTAATTTTTTGGTTATTTTTAAATGAATTAAAAAGGCATGAGTATCACGACACACCATTGTCATTGCGGAAATCAGGTAAATATGGAGTTAAATCACCAATATGGCCGCGTTGGTCGTGGGGTTGCTTCATCAGTGAATTTTAAGTCTTATGGTTCCTCACTGAACGATATTAGTGTTTCTGCTGCAGTAGCGCTTTGACTCGCATCACAGGATGTTGTCATTAAGGTGCGGTTAAAGTAAAACACCTTATGGTAGCTCAGTAGCTGATCAGTAATAGCCTGTAATACACGTAATATACCTGGTTCAGATGCTTCAGGGATTCATGGCAGTGTAATATAATCAAGTTTTTGTAGCAATATATTTGCAGGTCATTGGCGTATCAATATTAATTTGGTCTTAAGAATGCTCAGCCTGAATAGATGTTCATAATCAATTGATCATTAAGCTGTTATCTCTCTATGGAATATTGCAGTGTTTTTTTTGTTGTCACATCCCACTGCAGCGCTGCAATGTGCATACTTAACGATTTTCTGTAGATGTTATTTCACAGCTCAATACAATGAACCACAGTATTTTTGCTGAGCTATGTGGTCTTCCACCACTATATTTTCTAACCAATATCACAGATTGTACTACAGTAAACCTACACCGTTTTGTCCTTGCTTTTACATTTGGTTGTATACAACTAAGAGTTTAATTTTCGTTACCTTGCAGTGGCAGAAGTTACCTATGTATAGGCTACATGGCTGCAATTGAACCTTTGACCCTAAAGCATGAGTACTATTCTAAACAGGTTTATTTTGTATGAATAGGGACAGGGGATGGTGTAAAATATCAATTTCCCATCATATATTCATGTTTTGTTCTAGCCAGACACCAATACAATGTAAATACAAGTAAAATAACTGAGTATTTACTGTAGGCTACCAGGAAAACCACAATGCAACTATGCTTAAAGAAAGAGGAACTGTCATTGCAGTGGAAATCACTTGGATACGACAGTGACTAAATCGAAGTCGAGAAATCACAAACAGAGATAATCTCAGTCTTCACAGTGTCCTCAAGGCAGTTGGCCATTGCCAATGATCAGCCATTGAGCTGATGTACTGTATATCTTGCCCCTTGGCCCTCAAACTGCATTCTATGACCTCACGTGATTGCATTGGGTCCCTTTAGCCCAGGCTGTACAGGGCTTATCATTCATTGGCTGGCCTCTATGTGTTCCGTGTCCATCTTCATTAAGCAGCCCCTCTGCTGCTCTGATGGCGTCATTAACCCACAGGATACAGCCTTTGCTGGGTGGGATGCCACAAAGAATTATTATCTGTACAGAGCAAGGCCACTTAAGTGTTCTCTTCCACACCAACCAAACGACATGGGAAAGGAATCAAAACAAACGCACAGAGTTAATCAAGTACTTGATGATTACTACATTGTTACAGTGAAGGATTGCTAATGTTTTATTAGAATTATTTTAAGTATGAGCCTACAAAACCCTTGCTAACTGTCTCAATATGTTTTTCTTTATAGGTTCAACGCTCTATGTTTCATTTAGATTGAAATTCATTCATCCACAGGTACAGTAAGTTGTTTTTGAGATGAATTCATATATTATTTAAGCTGCATGTGAAACATACTGTAGAAGAACTCTGTGAAATGTTAGATTGGTCAGTGTATAGACGCAAAACAATTTGCTTAATATATTAGGAATTCTACTGTGTTGTATTTAGAAGCATATATGTTACATATATATGTTTTCATGCTATCTACACCAAACCTTGTTTTACTAATTACATTTGTTTTAGTATGTTGCATCCATTTACAAAGTATGTAGACTACTAATTCCACAGAACTGCAGTCTATTACAGTTTGTACAGTATCTGTCTTGCATTTTTCTCCACACTATTTCAACTGGCCAAAATGGCCTCAGTTTATCAATTTGGCCGCAAAACGAGAAAACCATCTATGATATTTTCATGTTATCATGGTGTAAGCAAGCCAGTCAGATGTGGCCTCAGTTGTGACATAATTTATGAATTGTAACCAATAATGTTTTACCTATCCTTCACTCACACCCATCTAGCCAATCAAGTCAGTGTTTTAAAAATAGTGTGTACCAACCAACTGACATGGAATATTCAGCTCAAAGGGGAATAAAGGGAGAAAAAAGTTGCAAAATAGAATGATATGGGGCCTTTACAGATGCCTGTAGTACAACATGCTCTGTACTGATGATCTGTTCTGTTCTAATATCTGACACTGTGTTTAATTGTAGTGATTGTTAATATTCTGTTAATTCAACACATTTAATTTGCATGGTATTTAGATAAGTTTTGTACCATACAGGACCTATGCAGTAGCCTGTATGCTGTTCCTAATCCATGAGGTGTGTGCTATGCTGTGTGATTCACCATAGAATGATAGAGGAAGGCAGCAAGCGAGGGAAAGCCATGGTGGAGAAGAGACAGCTCTTCATGGAAATGAGTGAGTGGAGAAGTCTCCTTTCACTATTCACAGTCAGCACGGGCTTATGCAATTCTTTCATTGACCCTGCATCACATCGGCAAGGTCCTTTGCTCATATAATTGTTCCCACACAAATACGCCCTCTCTATCTCTAAAATGCACAGGGTGTGATTCAGCTTGTGCTGTTAATTTGTGGCGTAATTTATTTATGAGTTGATGTATTTTATGATTTATGAGGATGCATGCACTGAATATTCATCCATGATACATACATACAGGAAGACTTTAATATCTGATTGATTAATAGTGCTCATGGAATGTATTTTGTCCTTGCAGGAGCTCAGAACTTTGATGTTATCAGACTCTCCACATACAGGACAGCCTGCAAGCTCCGCTTTGTGCAAAAGAGATGCAACCGTAAGACATTTTTCTTCTATTTAATCAAGATAGTTTCCATGCACTTTTATCTGCATATATTACTTTTATGATGCTACAGTGCATCTGGTATAACCACTAAAATTTAGTGTCACAATATATACTGTACCTCTCCGGGAACCATCACCTTATCGTGGTGGAGAGGTTTGGGTGCCCCCATGAACCTGAGGGCTGTGTTGTCT